>MCFG01000040.1:0-62500 GCA_002104895.1 Anaeromyces robustus | reverse complement strand
TTTAAAAAATATTTAATAAAGAATAACAGATGATTATTTAATTATAATAATATATATATTAAATTATAAAATAATATGAAATAAAATAATAATAATATTAAGAATGAGGATTAAAACAAAAATATGCAATTATATTTATAAAAAAAAAAGGAATTATTTATATATGAATTAAATATCTAAAAAAAATCTTATAAACTGATATTTTGATTTTTTTTTTCTATTTTTATCATTTATTGAATTAAATCAAATATATAGAAATAATTTTGTAATGATAGAAAGATATCTATATATATCACCATTTTTTATAAAACTATTTTAAATATATATATAAATGTAAATATATATATATATTTATCAAAAAAAAAAAAAAAAAAAAGAAGAAGAAATAAGAAAAAAAAAACTTAATTATGATGTTAAATGTTTCAAAATATATCATAATATGAAGAATAATGTTATTTAAAAAAAATTTTTTTAATTATAAAATTATTATAGTATTATATATTATATGTATGTTAATATTATTATATAAAAGCCATTACATTACTATTATAACAATTATATTTAAGCCATTACATTGTTATTATAATAATTTATTATCATTATTATTATCATTACTATTTTTAAACTTAAATTAATTTTATTAATTAATTACAATTAATTAATTAATTAAAAATCATTAATTAATTAAAAAATATAAAAGTTGGTTGTATTATAATAAATATTAAAAGAATATCATATTATATTATCAATTTTCAAACATTATGCAGTATTATTTATTATACAATATTAATACTATATCTAGATATTGTAAAACCTTTTTAATACCTTTTTGAAATATAAGAGTATTGAAAAAAATAAATACTGTATCTAGATACTGTAATACCTTTTAATCCCTTTTGAAATATTGGTATTGAAAAAAAAATATTAATATTATTATTAATAGAATATACTTATTTAAATATTAAATAAAAAATTAAAAAAATAAATGTAAAGAAAGTTGTTCTTTTTTGATATTTTCTATTTTCTATTTCATTAATGAATTATATATATATTTTTTATTTTATAATGAATGTTTCTAAGTATATAATTTTATATATGGATTATTATTATTATTGTCATAATTATATATTTATTTTTTTTTTAGTTCTATTATTTTAAAAAAAAAATTAGATTAATTACATGTGATTAATTGGCAAAGTTTAGTATATTTATATTTTTAAAAATAAATATATAACATAAAAAATAAATGAATGAATATATTATTTTAATAAATAAATAAATGAATAAAATTAATAATAAACAAATAAATAAACATACAAACAAACATACAAATAAATAAATAATCTTTTTAAAGTATTTAATTTTAAAGTGGCATTTCTTAATAATAATAATAATAATTATAATAATAATAATAATTATAATAATAATAATAATAATAATAATAATAATAATTATTATTATTATTATTATTATTATTTTATTATTTATTCATTTATAACCATCCATACTGAAAGTCTTTTTATATATTTTTATATTAATTATTCCAAGTAAAATATTTTTTTTTGTTAGTTTTTATTTTTTAATTAACTGTAAAAGTTTTTAGTGTTTCATATATTTATAATATTAACCATCAAATAATAAAATTGTTTCAATATTTATTTTTATATAATGATTATAAGATAAATTTATTTTTATTTTGTCAATTTAATTAAAATTTTTATCTTTTTAATTATTATATATATTTAAATATGCTACACTTTAAAACTTTGCAAATGAAAAAATAAAAAAATTAAATACTTTTAATTCTTCTAAATAAATATTACATTTATTAATAGTTCTTTTTAAACATACCATATTTATTTATCCATTATCTAGTATAGATTACTGGATAATAAAAATTACCTTAACCTATTGATAAATATATCATTATATTAATTGGATTATTTATTATTATATTAAACCCATTATTGTTATCTATTTAATTTTATACTGTGTGTGTCTGATTGCTATTTTTATTTTTAAAGTAATTCAATTATTAATTACTAATTAATTAATCATTAATCATTACTATACAAGATTATTCATTTTTAGTTTATTATTTATTTATTATTTATTATTCAGGTTTTTTTATTATTATTTATATTAAATATATTTTTATTCCTTTTTTGTTAATAAATAAAATTTTATATTTCCTTTTTTTACCATTTATCTCTTATTTTGTTTGTATTATTATAAATTTGTGATATTTTAATATAAACATTACTACTCAATGTATTATGTTCATTGTTAATTAATATTTATTCCATTTATATATAATAATATATTATAATATATTATTAATATAAAAGAAATACAGAACATAAATTTTTTTTGGTATTTGATGTAATTGAAACTAATCAATTAAAATTTAAAAAAATTTATTTTTATAATATATTACATTATATTATAATATATGTATAAATAAATTATTTTTTATTTTTTTTTTTTTTGATTGAAATGATTTAAAAAAAAAAACAAAACATATAATATAATAAATTATAATATATTATAATAAATTAATTTAACATAAAAATGTATATATTAACAATTAATTTATATTTTAATATAATTGATTTTTTATTTATTTATTTATTTTTATTTATTTATTTGTTATTATTATTCATTTATTTATTTACTATTACTATTTATTTATTTATTTATTTATTTTGAATTTGAATTTAATCAAAAAAAAAAAAAAAAATAAATATAAAAAATATATTATAATATATTCATTTATTTATATAAAAAATTTAAAACTGTTAATTAATTAATTATAATTTAAAAAAAAAATTAATAAAAAAAATTCTTATTTATAATATATTGTACTTTATATTTTATATATTATAATATATAAAAAATAAAAATATTCAAATTTAATTTTTAAATAAGTAAATAAGTAAATAAATAAGTAAATAAGTAAATAAATAAATATATTAGTATTATTTGATTCTTAATACTAAAAATAATTAATAATTAAGATTTATAAAGAAAAAAATTTAAAAAAAAAATAATAGTTTTTTTTTTTTTTTTTTTTTTTTTTTTCTTCTTTAAAATTTTTGAAAGGTTTTATTTAAAATCATAATTTTAACTCAATTTATTTTTTTTTATTTATAAAAATATTTAAATTTTAATTTAAATTAAAAAGTCATAAATAAAACATTTCAATCATATTCAACTATAACAAAATACTTTTTTTAATATAATCAAAAATTATGAATAATGTTATGTTTTTTTAAACAGCTATTTTAGCCACTCTATTATAATCAATATATATAAAGTTATATATAAAGTTGAATTAGTTAAAAAACTACAACTTTGATTTACATACTTATCATTTTTATATTTTACATAAAATCAAAAGAAAATATAACTTTTAAATTTCTATTCATTATTTATTATAATTTATTTTTTTTAATAAACCAAAATAACATCAATTAACATCATAATTATCAATTAAAAATATATAGTAAACAATTATTTAATTTACTTACCACATTATTATCAATATAATAATTAAATAATTATATTTTCTTATTATCATATTTATGATATATAAAGGGTAAAATATTTTAAATAAAGTCTGAATATTTTGTATAATTATTAAAATATTAAAAAGAATATAGAAAAACTAATATAATATAAACTATTATAATTCATATAAAAATTTTAATATAAAATCATATTATTCTTTTTTTTTTTTTTTTTTTTTTAAAAAAAAAAAAGATACAATATATGTATTAGGGTATTTAAATTTTATATTATATATTATATATTTATTATATTTATTTAAAAAATTATAATAGAGTTAAAATTTAATAATTAAAATAAAAAAATAAGATAAATAATGAATGTGACACATTATCCAGTTATTGTTGCAACACCTGATGATGCAAAAAAATATTCAGAGGCATGTCATAGAATTGAGGAAAGTAACAGGATAAAAAAAAAGAAAACGTTTGAAAAAATAAAAAAAATATTTGGGAAAATTGTAAAGAAACCACATCATGAAAAAATTGTAGTAGATGATCAGTACTGTTTTTCTATTATAGAAGATGATACCAATTATTTTTATACAGAAAGTTCAACTGAAGATGCTTATTCAGATATAAATTCAAACTATAATAATCGAATCATACCCACTTCACCATCAATGGCACAATCTATGCCAAATCAGGAAATAATCCAATATAGTAATAATTTAAATAAAAAGCAATCAAAATTAAATTTTGTTAAAAGATTAAAGGAGAAAAAGGCAGCTAAGAAAGCACAAAGGAGGAACAGACATTCCAATCAAAATAATGGTATTCCTATAAATAATAATGATTTAAATACCACTTTGACTAGTCCTAAAATGAAAGAATTAATAACGTATGAAGGACCTCATATTAATACATTGGGTTCTCCATTGTTGAAAAATAAGCATGTCACACCTTCTATTAGTTCTGTTCAAGATGTTGTATCAACTCCATTCTCACCAACACTTCCTAATACACCATATATGTATAATTATTTAAAAAATAGAAAAACAAGTATTCGATACTTTAATTCAGGAGATGATCTTAGTTTTAGTACTAGAAAAGATTATGCATCCTCTATCTATAGTGATGATAGTTATCATCTTCCAGACGATGAAGACAATATTGTAGATGATGAAGAAATTATTACACCACCATCAGATGTAACCTATAATGGAAAAGATAATAAAACTGAAATAGAAGAAGAAGATAAAAAAATTAAAAATCCTCGTTATAATGGTCATTTTGATGACGATGACTATAATGAACATGAATCAAATAAGACTATGCCAATACCTATTCAAAGACCAATGTCAAGCATGAGAAAAGTTTGGGATAATCCATTTGGAAGAATTTCATTTATTGAATATACTATCGAAAAACAAAAAGAAAAAGAAAAAACTCATAAGAACAATAATAGTCAATATAGTATTATTACTAAACCACCTTTAAATAGTAAAGCAAGTAATCCAAGGATTATTAATAAACAATCTGTTTCTTCGTTGTCAGCTTCAATAAAGAAAGCAAAACCAGAAGAAATACGTAAACCTCCAGCAATTAAAGCAAGAGGAAGTTCTTTATCAAGAAGAAGTTCACAATCCAAGAATAATAATAAAAAAGACTCTTTCTTATCGGCAAAAGAAATTCGTCAACAAATTCAAACCATCGATCAAAATAAATTAAATAAAGTTAGTGAAAATAATTTAGATATTAAAACGAACAATAACAACAATAACAACAATGATAACAATAACAATAACAATAACAATAATAATATTAATAACACTAATAATATTAATATGAGTAATAATAATAATAATAATAATAATAATAATAATGATAATAATAATAATCATAAAAATATTAATGATGATGATGGTGATGATGAAAAATATCATAATAATAGAAATTCAACTCTAAGTAATATTAGTGATGCTTATAATGACAAAAGAGGTTCAGTTTATTCTGTAACCAATTTAATTAAATATAGTGATTTCTATGATGATTCAAATGACAGTAGTTTTAGTAGTACCCATGCCGATAATCATTATAATCAAGCAAAAAGTCATTATAATAAATATAAATCAAAAAAGACAAATGATGAAGATAATGATAATGACGATTCTGACAATGAATATAATACTTCTGATATTTTGACTTTATCTAAAAAGAGCTCTAAAATGAGCTTTAAAACCGTAAGTACGGAAGAGAATAGTGGCTATGATTCTAATATATTGAATTTTGCTGTGCCAGATGAAAAAGGTGAATTACCAGGAAAAGAAGTTAAACTTTCAGTTAAAAAGAGTAATAATGGATTAAATAATAAATCAGCTAATAGAAAGGCTATTATAACTGAAGTAGATGATGGTAATGATGCAACTACTGAAGGTGATGATTCTAGTGAAACAGTTATTGAAGAAAATAAAGATGTTATGGAATATAATAGATATTTACCATGTATTCCAAGTGCCAATTATCTTTTTAATAATCCAAATCTAACGAGAAATAGAGGTGTATTAAATATTCATGATAATAACTTCAATGTTTTAAAACATGCTAATACTCTAAAAGCTAATAGAAGAAGCATTATTGAAGCTGAACTTAAAGCTAAAAAGGAAGGAGAAGAAAAGGAAAAACAAAGGGAAGAAGCCAGGAAAGAAAAAGAAAAAGAAAAGAAGGAAAAGGCAAATAAAGATAAAGATGGTAAAAAAGGTGAAGAAAATGAAGATAATATTGACGATGATCTTAAAAAAGAAGGAGAGGAAAAAAGTGATAATGAGGAAAAAGATGAAGAACCAGATACTCCAAGACATCCTGAAGATCATTATAGAGAATATTATGAAAAAGAAGTCACTAAACCTCCTGAGGAAGAAAGTATTGATGCACTTTTAAGTCCAAAAGATAAAAATTTAAATAGTAAGTTAAGTGAAATTGTTAGTAAGGTATTTTCATCTAGAAATAATAATATTACTGAATCTAAAATGGATGAAAATAAAGATATAGATAATCATCCTACTTCTCCTACTCATTCACCTTTAAATGGCACATCAGAAATTAAATCTTCTAAAGAGAATGAATCTGATACTAAGATTGATGATGCTAATAATAATACATCGGATGATAATAATAAAAAGGAAGAAAATAATAATAATAATAATAATAATAATACTATTTCAACAAAACTTTTCAATTTCTTTAAATCACCTTCAAAATATTTACAGAATAATGATGAAAAGGATAATGAAAAGGGAAAAGAAGAAAAGGAAAAAGAAAATGAAAAGGGAAAAGAAAAAGAAAATGTAAATGATAAAGAAAAGGAAAAAGAAAATCAAAAAGGATCATCACATATTAATGAAACATTTGATGAACCTCAATCTCCACAAAAAATTAATGCATTACAAAATCTTAATGGATCTACTAAATTAGTAAGATCTGCTTCATTATCATTAGCAAAGCGTCATAATAAACAAATTAAAGAAAGTAAAAATAGAAGTAAAAATAAAAATTTGGAAAGAAATAATAGTTCAAGTGCTAGTTGTTATACAAATACAACAACAACATCAACAACAGTAATTAATAATGATGTTGATAATATAAATGATAATGATAAAGATAATGATAATGATAATGATAATAATAATAATAATAATAATAATGATAATAATGATAATGATAATGAAAATATAGATGATACAGCAAATAAA
Organism: Anaeromyces robustus; assembly: GCA_002104895.1. Lineage (NCBI taxonomy): Eukaryota > Fungi > Neocallimastigomycota > Neocallimastigomycetes > Neocallimastigales > Neocallimastigaceae > Anaeromyces > Anaeromyces robustus. The sequence goes on along the minus strand of MCFG01000040.1, from coordinate 55,242 downwards.
ACAGTTACTTTTGCTGGTAGTCAAATTTATAATATATCCACAGATGATAACGATACAACAATAATATTAAGTAGTAAAAAGGAAAATGGTTTAGAATGTGAAAAAACACCAACACTTAATTACAAGGAAAGTGAAGAAGATACTGAAGATGAAGAAGAAAATAAACCAATTCTTACTGAAAATGGTGTATTATTTACTGAACCAGAAACTGAAAATGAAAATAATGATTTTAATAGTGAAAAAATTGATGATAAATTACATAATCTTAAAAATGAAGTTATAGTAGAAGAAGAGGAAGAAGCTCAAGAAGAAGATATTTTAAAAAAGATTCAAGCTGAAATGAATAAAAAATTCTTGAAAGATTTTGATGATAATCGTAGTCGTCATGAAATATCTGACTCTTTTTCAATTGCTTCATGTTCCACATTTTCATCAGCTATTTAGACATCATATTATTATTTATTTTTTTTTTTTTTCTTTTTAGTAATTATTAAAAGAAATGGAAAAATTATATTAATTTTTTTTTTTTTTAAAAAAAAAAAAAATAAAATAAACAAACATTTATATGTAGTTCAAAACAAAATCAACAATCATTTATTAAAATTAAAAAATCATTTAAGTTAACAATTAATCAAAATTAAAACCATAAAATAGATTAAAAATCAAAATCATCCATAATTAAGTCATAATTAAAATTCATATTAAACCAAAATCATTCATAATTAAAAAAAAAAAAAAAACCCATAATCAAAACCAATATCAAAATATAATAAAAAAACCAAAAACATGAAAAACAAATATAATAAAATTAATTATGTAAAATAAAAATCAAATTAGTTTAATCAATATCAAAACCTCATTTTTTAATCAGTAATTAATTTAATTTAAAAAAAAAAAATCAAATACCATAAACTATAAATCAAAAACCAAATGATTCAGTACAATACTAAAAAAAAAATTTTTTTTTTATATTTACACAATCGAATTATTTAGTATCATTTTTCTTCCCTAAATTATTTATCATATAATATTTTTTTTTTTAAGCATTATTTATATTTTGATTTAATAATTAATAATTATATATATTTATTTAAGAAAAAAAAAAAAAAAAAAAGAAAAAAGAAAAAAGAAAAATAAAAAAAAAAAAGAAAAAAAAGAAAAAGAAATAAAAAAAAAAGAAAGAAAGAAAAAAAAGTATTATTTTATTTAATTATTAATTTATATTTATACCTTGCTTTTTTATTATATAAATTTTAATTATTTCTTTCTTTCTTACTTTCTTTCTTTATTTTTTTTTATCTTTATATCTTTATCTTTTTTTTTTTTTATCTTTTCTTTTTTTTATCTTTTTTTTTTTTTTCTTTGTCTTTTTTTTAATTTTTTAATTTTTTATCTTAATTGTTTTTTTATTTAATTATTATTCTTTTAAGTAAATTAATTAATAAAATTTTAAAATTTTTCATTATATATATAAATATTTTATAATAATTAATAAAATGTTTTTATCGAAGTATAATTAGTTATATATATAAATATAAATAAGTTTGGAAAAAAAAAAAGTTAAATATTTATTATAATTATTAGTTATTTAATCATATATAACAAAAAAACAAACAAACAAACAAAAAAAAAAAAAAAAAAAAAAACGAACAAACCAACATCAACACATTAACCTATTAAACACATCAACACATATATAATCAAACATTTGTTATATATATTAAATTATTTAATTAATAAAAAAAAAAATGAATTAATTTATGTTTTTATGTTTTTATTTTTTTATTTTTTTTTTTTTATTAAGACTGTTTTTATATTGTTTTTATTGTTTTTTTTGTTTTTTTTCTTATAAATATTTTTTTTTTTTCAATATATTTTTGTTCCTTTTTTTCTTTCATTTTTTATCTTTGTTTTATATAATTTAAATTATATTTATTTATTTATTTCTTCATAAAATTTTTTATTACTATTAACAAACCTAAAAAAAAAAAAAAATAAAAAGAAGAAATTAGAATAGAAATTATTTAAAACTAAGAGAAAAATATGTGTATATATATATTTATTTATATATATATATAAATATATATATACTAAAAAAGGAAAAAAAATTTAACAAGAAAAATTGAGAAAATGACAATAGTAAGAAAAAAAGAAAAAAAAAAAAATATATATATATATATATAAAAGCAAAAAAAAAAAAAAAAAAAAAAAAAAAAAAAAAAAAAAAAAAACATAAAAATATAAATTAATTAAATCAAAAAACCATAAAACTAAAAACCATAAAACTAAAAACCATAAAACTAAAAACCATAAAACCAAAAACCATAAACCATAAACCATAAAATTAAAAACCATAAAACCCAAAACTATAAAACAAAAAATTATAGAACTAAATCATAAAACTAAAAATCATAAATCTAAAATCATAAAACAAAAATCATAAAAATTAAAAACCATAAAATTAAAAATCATAAAACTAAAAACCATAAAACTAAAAACCATAAAACTAAAAACCATAAAACTAAAAACCATAAAACCAAATAATTATAAAACCATAAAATTAAAACCAAAATATCTTAAAGAAAAGAAAACCTAGATTAAATAATTTTTTTTTTAAATATTTTCTTTTAGAATTTTAATTTATAATTTAGTAATCTTTATTAATGAATAAATTCATTAATCTTTTTTTTAAAAAAATTTTTTTTATTAATTTGCTTTTTTTTCGTTTTATTAATTAATATAATTTTTTTCTTAGTCATTTTTTTTATTCTATAAATTATAGTTATAATAAGAGTATAAAAATTGAAACTTAAAAAGAATGAGTAAAAAAAATGATTAAAAAAATATTATCAAAAAAAAACGAAAAAAAAAAAGCATTTAAATATCAATAAAAAGAAATAATAATTTTACATAATACCAATAAACTTTCCCATATTATATGTTTTCCTTTTTTTCTTTTTCGTAATATCTTTTTTTTTTTTTTAATATTTTTTTATTTTTATATATCTATTAATCGTTATTTTTAATATATGGAATTAATGAAATTAATTATTAATTCTTAATAGAATCTATTACTATAAAATTATAATAATAATACTATTAATTATTTTAATCTATTTTATAATATTATTTATTATAATATATTTATAAATATATTATAATATTCCATAAATTACATAATAATCACTTATTATATATATATATATATTAAATATTTTTTATTTTTATTTTTATTTTTTTATTATAATTATATTACTTTTCTTTTTTTTTTTTTTCCTTCATTTATATTAAACCTATATTTATCAATTATTAATGTTACTATTATATATTTAATATCTTTAATATAAAATATGAAGGAATAAAACATAAAATAATAATAAAAAATTATCAATTTTACAAAAATAATAATAAAAAGGAATTAATAATAAATTAATACCATATAAATTTATATAAATTTTTAAAAATAATAATTTATATAATAAAAACTAAACTCTGAATTGATATATAAGTTCTTATAATAGTTAAAATACAATAATAAATATCTTTTTTTTTTTTTTTAAAAAAAAAAAAATACAAATAAAAATATATATTTTTAAGATTTAAATTCAAAGTAATAAGTATGAAAGAAAGAAAAAAAAAATTTTTTTTATTCGATAAAAGTTTTATATGTATATATAATTGGATAGTTATAGTTTACTTTTTAAATTAAAAAAATATATATATATACAATTTTTTTACCGTTGGGTAAATTTTATAAAAATTGTAATTGATTTTGATTATGGTTACACAAAAAGTTTAAAATACGAAACTTGTAACTATTAATATTATTATTATTATTATTATTATTATTATTATTATTATTATTTATTATAATTATTCTTTTTTTATTATTATTAATATAAAATATATATAAATACAGAAAATTATGTTGAGAAATACATTAGTAATACAGAAATTATATTTATTGTAAAGTATTTTAACAAAAGAATTATTATTATTATTTAATCAATATATAATATTTATATATATTATATTTAAATGTGTTATAAAAAATTAGAAAATATTATATGTTAAAAACTTTTAATTATTCTATTATTTTTTATTTTATTTTTTTTATTTTTATTATTTTTTTCTATATTTTTATATATCTTAAATATCTTAAATATATTAAATAAAAAAATATATATATTAAAATATTTATATATTTAATTATTGTAAATATGAATGGTTATTAATATTATTTTTTTTATACATAACTAATGTGTTTAATTTTTTATTTTATTTCAATCTACTATATAATAATTGATATTATATTTATTTTGATAGATATGTATTAGAATATTTTTATATTCTGTTAATAAAATTATAATATTTTTTTTTATAACGAATTAATTGTTATTTATTTTAGTTTATAGATAATAATAAAATAAAATAAAATAAAAAAAAAAAAAGGAATATTAAATATATTCTTAATATCTAAAAAAATCTATATTATATTACACTATCATTTTTAATTCTATGTATTATTATTATTTCTTATTATTTTACTATAATTTAATTTTTTTTTGTTATATGGGGTATTATCATGACAACGAAATAAAAAAAAAAAAAGTATATATTATAATATTATATAATAATTATACATACATAAATATTTATTTTTTTTCTCTAAAAACTATAATATTTTAGTCTATAATTGAAAAAAAAAAATTCTTTTTTTTTGATATTTTGAAAAAAAAATTATAATAATTAATAATTAATTTTATATAATAACTATTATAATTTTTTATTATTTTCTATTAAAATTAAAAAATTTTATTTGAATTTCAATAAAAAAATAAATATTGATTATTTTATCATTATATATATATATATAAATATATATATATTAGAAAATTAGATATAATTATTTAATATAGGTATTTTTACTTTTTTTTTTTATTTTATTTTATTTAATTTTAATTTTATTTTTGTTTTTCAATTATTATTATTATTATTGATATTATTAATTTTTTTTTATTGATGGTATTATTTTTAATCTTAATTATTATTATTTTTTTGTTAAAAAATTTTTTTTATTCCGTTTGATTTGAAAGATATATTAATTTTGATATTACATTATATCCTGCAATAATTATAATAGCAACAATTGATATTTCATAACATGTATCTATATGATTTGATTTTAATTTTCTATTAAGGTGTGACCCTAGTAAACCTGTAAATACACTTATTGAAATTAATATAACAAATAACCACCATGTTAAAATTGTATCAAATGTAACATTTTTTGTAAAATTACCTCTTATAATATATTGTACAAATTTTGCTGATTGTGAAAAAACAATAACTAATAAGGAATTAATTGATGCTAATTTTACATCCATTGAAAATAATAATATAAAAATGCATACATTGATTGCACCACCTCCTATATCTAAGAATACCGAGATCATTCCTAATAATAAACCTATAATTCCTACAAATATTAAATTTTTTAAATGGAATCCTACTTTTCTTTTCTTTAGGAATAACATATATATTAATACTAATATCATAAAGAAGGCTATACCAGCATTTTGTATTATAATAATAATATTATGTCCATTATTTGGATTAACATCTAATATTGCTTTTTTTACAAAATCAAATAAAAATGATCCAAGTAAACCACCTAAAATACCTCCTATACCTAATGTTGTTGCTTCTTTAAAACTAATTTTTGTTTTATGATAGATATGTTTTAATACTGAAGTTAAACTTGTAGTTAAAACACATGACATTGATATAAGAGCTATTTGAAATGGGCTAAAAGAACTTATAGCATCAAGCATAGGTTTTATTATAATACCTCCACCAATACCACATAATGAACCAAGAAGTGTTGCTATAAAAGTAATTATAATAACAAATACGAAATGCATTGTTGTTGACTATATTTATATATATATATGAATGTATGAATAGATGGATAGATGAATAGATGAATATATATTAAAAAAAAAAAAAAGATAGGATATTGATAGGTAGATTATTCTATTATGTTTCTTTTTTCTTTTTTTTTTTTTTTTTTTTTTTAAAAAAAAGTATAATGGTATATTAAACTTCACTTTTTTTTTTGTATATGTAAATTAAAAAAATTATATTAATGAATTTTGGTATATATATATAAAATTGAATGAATGAATATTATTTAATGAATTTTGGTATATATATATATATAAAATTGAATGAATGAATATTATTTATTAAAATGTAAAAATTATTCAAATATATATATATATATTTCTTTTGAAAATTATGAATTAACTTTTTTATTTTTACTTTTTATTTTTTGTTTAGTTGGTTATTCTTTTAATTATTTATTTAGTTTATTCAATGATAACTGTAAATTAGTAGTAAAAGCTTAAAATTGGTTTTAATAAATAAACTTTTATTATAAAAGTTAAAAATTTGTTTTTTATAATAATAAACTTTTTTTTATATAATATTATTTATTTAACAGTTATATATATCAATGTACATATATATATGTAATAATGTCATTTAAAATAAAAAAAAAAATCATTTGAAAATTTCTGAAATTATTTTAATTATAAAATGAAATGTAACATTTCATATTAATTTTAATGACTAGAAATTTATCCTTTTTTAGTTATAAAATATTTATTGTATATTGTTAATAATATTATTATATTTAATAATAAAATTCTTTTTTCCTTAACTTTTGTTATTTTTTACTGTTAGTGTTTTTATTTAATTTTTATTTGTTCTGTATTCATTTTTAAAAATAATAATAGATATAAAAACTATTTACAGATATAATTATAAGAATATAAAAATATCAATTATTTTTATTGTTTATTGTTTATATCAAATTAAAATAAAAAAATCTTTTTATAATAACAAAGTCTTATTTTTATTCTATTAAAATGTAAATCATTAGTAAATAAATAATGATTGGCATAATTATCATGACAATTATTCTTAATTAATCCATATATTTATTTATATTCTATATATTATATATAAATTATTTAAAAAAGAAATATAAATTTTTTTAAAATGGAAAAATTAATAATTAATAATATTAATGATATATAATAAATATATAATGTATAAATATAAATATATATAACTATTATATTGACTATATATTTAATAATTATAATATAAAGTAATATATTTAAATTTAAATGGCAAATTAAACTAAATATAAATCATATTATTTATATTTATATATATTTTCATTTTCATCAAGTAAATTTCGATAATTATTATAAATGAAATGAAATGAAATAAAATAAAATATAATGAATAAATACATCATTATGTCATTATGTTATGTTTTATACATATAACATAAATAAATATTTTTATAAATAACTTTTTATTTTATATATTTCATTTCATTATTTTATCAATTCAAAAAAAAAAAATAATATAATATTATATGGCTATAGTTTATATATAATTATTGACCCCACCTTTTTTTTATTTTTTAATATAAATATTCCCTATTCCTAAAACGGTTTTAATAATAGAATTAAATAAAAATATATATTAAATAATTATTATTAATTATATAAAATTAATCTCTATCTTAATTTTCATTTATTTTATTACTTCTTTTTACTAATTTAATAAGATGATTTTAACAAAGTATTTATAATAATAATATAATATAAAAGAAAAATAAAAAATGAAGCAATTAATAAATATAAAAAAAAATATTAAAATTAATAAAATTAATACTATTTTTTTACTGCCTTTATCACATCATTCCTTATTATTTTTTTGTTTAATAATTAAAATAAATAACCAATTTATAAAAACATGATATATACAATTATCAATAATAATAATAATAATAATAATAATCTTTCTTTCATGAATAAATTATAATATTTTTTTTATAAATCATCTTACACATTTATATATAATTTTAATTTAAAATATGTGTATATTTTTAAACAAAAAACCTCTGTAATTGTTTAAATATTATTATCAATAATATAAACAAATAAATATATATATTATTATTTTATTTTATTTGCTGTAGTTTATTTTTTTTTATTCTTATGATAATTATTCGCTTTAGTTTTTTGCTTTTTTGCTTTTTTTCTTTTTTTTTAACATTATTGTATTAGACTTTATATATATTTGTATTTGCTTATTTATTAATTTATTTATTAATTTATTTATTAATTTTATTATAGGCTTTATTATTAATGATTATATTACTATTATTATTGTTGTTTTTATTTTAATTTTATTTTTAAATTGATTTTTATGCTTTTTAATTTTTTTTTAATTTTTATTTTTATATTTTATTTTTATTTTTATTTTTTTATTTATTTTTAAATATTTTTTAATAATTGAAAGTATTAAATATGTATGTTTATTAGTATAAATTATATTTTATTTAAATTTATGATTCGGCTTCAGTTTCCTTTTCCTTTTCTTTCTTTTCCATATATCTCCTGAATAATATATAATATCAAAATAAAATTATAATAATATAATGAAATATAGTAAAATATATATATATTATATATTTATATTTTTTAGTAATTTTCTTTTTAAAATATATATATATACATATATAATATTCAAATTGTTAAAATATATTTTAAAAATAAAAGAAATAAAAAAAAATATTTATTTACTTTCTTGCTTGTTGATACATATATAATTTTCTCTTTGAAAAATCAAGTTGTCTTTCTTCTGTAGTATTCTTCCAAATTTTTTCTGGTTCATCAATTGGTGTATTTAAATCAGCATCTTTTAATGGTGTTTTACTAAGTAAAGGTGATTTACTTGAACTACTGAATGAAGGAGCTGCTACTGGTTCAGTTGGCTTAAATATATTATCAATAATATATATTTTATTATTTTATTATCATTATCATTAATATCATTATTATTATTGTTATTATTATTAATGTTTTTTTTAGAAAAAAATAATTTTTTTTATTTAAAATATTAATAATTAATATAAATTATAAGGTTAAATAATAATAATAATAATAATAATTTATTAAAAATAATGTAATATATATAAATGAATTCATATTTACAATAACAATTTCTCCTGCTAATATTCTTTCACAAGTAGTATTAACATTTCCAGTTCTAGCAAGATCAGCTTCAATAGCAGATCTTGGGATTTGTGGGAACATGGAATTTATAGTCGTTACCTGTATAATAATGTAATAATGTTTAAATTTATAATTAATAATTTTGTGATTAACAATTGATTATCAACTTTTTATAATATTAAAATAAGTAATTCGTATTGTTATATTTCGACTCTTTTTTGCATAATAATGTTCAAATCAGTATTGTAATTGATATAATATATATATAAAATATATAATATATATATATAATATAATAAAAGAAATAATAAAATTTTTAAATTTTATTAAAAAAAAAAAAATTACATCATCTGGATTAACTAAATGTCTCCCTCTACCATTTCTTGCATCATTTCCAGTTTCAGATCTTCCTGTTAATTTTTAATATATATGTATACATTTTTATTTAATTTATAGTTTTATTTTTATTTATTTATTTATTTATTTGTAAATTAAATAATTGAAATCCATTTATTTTTATATTATAATAATATTGTATAAATTTCAGTAATAATATTCCAAAAATAAAAAAAAAATAAATAAATTTAAAAGATAAATATATTAGTTTCAAATTATTTAATAATAATAATAATAATAATAATAATAATAATAATAATAAAATAGAGATAAAAGAAAGAAAATTTATATATAGAATTAATTATAAAATTTAATAAAATAAAATAAAATTAATATAACTTTTTTATATTAATTATTAAATTGAAAAAAGAAAAGTACAATTAAAAACATAAAAATCTTACCGAATAATAATTTAAAAATAAAAAAGAATATAATTAATCCAATAATAATATTTATAGCATCGGCCATTGTTAATTTTAATTATAATTTTATTTTTAAAATTAACTTGTATAAATACAGATGTAATACTTTCTGATTGATTTATTATTTTTTGTTATAATTAATGTATTTAATAATATAATATAAATTATAATTAAAAATTTTTTGTTAATATTAAATTCTTTAATATATATAAAGATAATCTTTACAATATTTTTAATGTTTAATATTTGAAATACCTTTCTTTTTGAAAATTTATATTTTCAATATTAATAACTATTTCAACTTTTTATATTGTATCAATAAAAAAAATAATGAAGGTAAAAAAAATAAAGTTTATTAAAGAAAAATTTTTTATGATATATTAAATGTATAATAATGATATTAATAATGTATCACGTGTTCAAATGTTTAATCCATAAATTTATTTATATAAAATAAAAAAAATTTTATAAAATGTAAAATACTCTATAAAAAAATTATTTTGGTAACAAAGCAATGAAAAAGATTATAATAATCTTTTTCATTGCTTTGTTACCAAAAAATTTTTTATAATAATTTTACTAATAGAAAAGATAGATTATAAAAATATATATATATAGATAGATATTATAGAATATTATTTTCATTTTATTACAATTATAAAAAATATTATAATATTATATTTAATTTAATTTTAAACTAAATAATAATATTTATCCTTTCAATAAAGATGAAGAGATATAATTAATGTGAATATATTAGTAATAAAATATATATATTATACTTTAATTAAAATTTATAAATTAAATAATAGAACAGCTTTTGATATATATTATATATTGTTTAATCTATTTAATTATTCCTTTATACAATAAAATAAAGATAAAAATATAATACTGTATTGGCATAATTAAAAATATAATTATAAAATGATGATAATCTACTTTATTTTCTTATTTATTAACCATATTTTTACAAATATAAAATATTGCTATATGTATTGCATAAAATATTGTTATTGCTATTGTTAAAATATATAAATTAAATGGTGTAACATATATAATAAAAAATAATTAAAATATTTAAATGCTTATATATATATAATTATAAAAATATTTTAAAAGATGCTAATATTGTACATTGATAATTAGTCTATATAATTAATTTTCAAACTATATTATAATATCAAAATAAAAAAACATATTATTTATATTTATATTTATATATATTCTATATAATAAACTATACTTCATAGTTTTTGAAATTGAAAAATAAAAGATTAATTTTTATTTTATTTATAGAATTATTAAAAATTTAAATAATTTTTATAAATATATATTTTTTTTCTGTATTTATTATATTTATTATTTAATTTAAATCTTTTGATTACAAAAGGAAAACCATTATATTAAAAGAAAAACTTATTAATAATCTAATCACAATAGCTAAATAATAATAATAATAATAAATATTTAAATAAATAAATTAATAAATAAATATAAATATATATATTATTATTTATTTGTATTATCTCTCCTTAATATCATTAATGATAGTATAGTAAAGTATAACAACAGGATGGGTGACAAACACAAATATTAAAAACTGAACTCAAGATTTCAAAATACTTTTTTGATGAAAAGTATAAATAACAAATATCTATTATTTTTATTTTATTTTATTTTATTTTATTTTTTCATATATATATATGCTTTATTTTTTTTTTTTTTTTCTTTTTATTTGTTATTTGTTTATTATTTTATTATGTTTTATTTTCTATTTTATTATTTTATATCTATTAAATAATAAAATAATGTAATATGCTATATAATAATATTTTTTAATTTAATTTTAAGTATAGTGATAAAAAGTTATAAAAAATGAATAAAAAAAAAAATTATATATATAAAAAAATGAAATAAAATAATGTATATGGTTATTTATTAAAATAGTAATTATTAAATAAATCTGAATTTGGAATAAAGAAAAAGAAATTATAAAAAAAAAAAAAAAAAAGATTTTTTTTTTTTTTTTTTTTTTTTTTTTTTTTTTTTTTTGGTTACTTTCTTTTAACTAAAAAGAAAGATATAAATTTAACCTCTATATATTGTTTATTGTTTTAATATATATATAAATATATTATTAAAATTATAAAAAAAATTAAAAAAAAAAAAAAAAATTTTTTTTCTTTTTCTTTTTAATTATTTTTTTCCTAGTTGATTAATTATAATTATTGATGGTTTACTTTTTTTTTTTTTTTTTTTTTTTTTTTTTTTTCTTATTCATTTTCTTTTTATTAAATTATATAAAAATATAAAAATAAATAAATAATAAAAAAGCATATGTATATATATATATATTAATTATTTTTTTTTTTGTTATGTATTATTTTTTTAATATATATATATATATATTTATTTTATCATTATTTTTACTTAAAGGTAATGATGTAATTTTTGTTAAAATTATTATATAGGATATTATAAAAGATATAAAAAAATGCTTGATTTTCTTTTTCTTTTTATTATTTTTTCTATTTTTTTTTATTGTTGTTATTTGTATTGTATTATTATTTTTTATTATTTAAAAATTAAATTTAAAATAAATATGATAAAAAAAAATAATAATAATAAATTGTATTTTTTTTTTTTCTATATTTATTTTGTTTTTTTCTTTAAATATTTGATTTGTTTTTGTTTTTGTCTCTTGTTTAATTAATAATTTATTTTTTTATTCTTTTTTTATTATAATGTTATTTTTATTTTGTATTATTATTTTATTATTTTTTAATTAAAATTTAAATTAATTTCGTAGTACTCTATAATTTATTTTTTTTTTTTAGTATATAGTACTTTTATAATTGTTATTGTTTTACTTTTGTTTTATTTTCGTTTTTTATTGATTTTTTTTTTAATTCTATACTATATATTTTGTAATGTGTAATATTTATGATTTATTTAAATATTTATATGTATATATATAAAATAATAAAAAAAAAAGAAAATAGAAAGAAAGTAATATAGAAAAAAAAATGGAATAATTTATTTTTATTTTTGTTTTTATTTTTAATGATTTTTTGTTCTTATTCTCTTTCTTTCTTTTTTATTTTTAATTATTATTTTAATTATTTAAGTATTTATTAAATTTTATTGATCACTTCAAGTTTTTCTTTGAATTACATAATAAATAAATATTATATTTCTTTTAAATCTGTATATATATATATGTTTTTTTTTTTTACTATTATTTTTATTATTTTTTCTTTATTTATTTATTTTCTTATAGTTCAAATGGCTTAGAAACATCCTTTTAAATTTATAAATAGTTATTATAAAAATAATAAATTAATATTTATTTATACATATATTATATTTAAAAAAATAATTAAGTATTATATACAAAAAATTATTATTGATATATACCATGGGTCTACATGTAGAAAGTTGTGGAGTTTGACCATACTATAATAAATAAAAAATAAAAAATTTTTTTTTTAATTTTTAACATTAAATTAATAAAGTAATAATAATGATATAGTGATAATAATAACAATAATAATTAATAATAATAATTAAATAATAATAATAATTAATAATAATAATAATAATAATAATTTACCCTTTTCTTAATTATATTACGAATTTCAATTAATAAATCTACATAACTAATTGTTTTTTCATCAAGAATAGTGCTTACTAAAGTTGAAACAAATGCATTACATAATGCTCCATATGTATTTCCTTTTTAATAATAATAAATATTCATTTTTGATATTAATAATACAAAAAACCAATAATAATTAAAGCAATAAGAATTAATAATTAATAAATGTTAATATTTAAAATTCTTATTAAATTTATCCAATTTGATATTATATATAATATATATTCATTCTTTTAATTACCGTTAGCTCTTTCATCTGCTGAAATTTCATTATCACGACAACTACTAAATTGAATAACATCAGCTTCTGAATATTTATCTTTCTTTATTTTCTATTTAATAATATAATATAATAACAATTAAAAATATATTATTAATATATTTTCATAAATTAAATAATTTTGGTTTAAATAAATATAATGTTTTTTTTTTTTTTTTTTTTTTTTAATAATATTAAATAATAAAATCATATATTTATTTATATATACGTAATGTTAATATATTTACCTTATCAATTTTTATTCTTTCTTCTAATGATAACTTTACTTCTGCTGGGGATGTATTTCTATGAACTAATTGTTGAACCATTTCTAAAATATTTAAATAAAATACAAAAAAAAAAAAAAAAAAAAAATTTTTAAAATTTTTAATACATTTTATATAAATTAATGATATAAATATAATAATAATATTAAAATAATAAAAATTATTAAATATAATACATACTATTCTTTTTATATATTTCATTTGATAAATATTCCTGTGTTGTTTTTCTATCTTCTTCATCCATTTCTTGAACACTTTCAATTTCTCCATTACATTTATATATAAAAGGTAAATCTAATACTGTTCCTGAATGACAACAATCAGCTAAAGCAGTTAATAAACAACCTTTTGGTAATGGTTTAACAATCATATCATGAATATCCTAAATATAATATATTTTCAATAAAGATAATAATATCATTAATTAATTAATTAATTAATTAATTATTTATTTATTTATTTATTTATATTTATATTTATATTTATATTAATATTTATTTATTTATATTTATAATTTATACTTGTATATTTATATTTATTATTTATATTTATATTACTTACGTCATCCAATATTACACCTTGTTCTTCATAATCAACTGGTAATATAGACTAAAATAATATTTATCGTATATTAAAATATTTAAAAAAATATTAATTTATATAATGAAAAAAAAACAAAAAAAAATATATATATAAACTTATAGAATCAGGTTGTTTAATCATTACTATAATTAAATTATTTTTTATTAAAAAAAAAAAGAAAAAATATGGATTAATATTTAATTTTTTTTTTATTCTTTAATTATTATAAATTATATTTATATATTTATTATAAATTTTTTAAAAATGCATACCTTCATCCATTCCGTCAATTTCATCACCATCTTTAAAATTAATAATTTTATATTGTATAATTATTAAGTAATGAAAATATAATTTAATATTAATATACATTTGTTATACATTTAAAAATTTATTATATATTTGTAATAAATAATTTAACTATACTGTACTTTCATCCTTTATTGATAATCCATGTCCTGAATAATGGAAAAATAATGAATCTCCTGATTTAGCATCTTCTACTAGCCATTTCATATTTTTAATTATATTTTCTTTTGTTGGAATTAATGTTTTATCTTCAGTATCATCAGTCATAACTTTACAATTTTCATCTTTAAAATCATAATTTTGTTTTAAGAAATCCAAAATATATTTTGCATCATTAATACATCCATTTAATTGATATGGCTTATTTAAATAATTAATTCCTATAAGTAATGCTTTCCTACGTCTTGGTCTAAATAAATAAATATAAAAATAAACATTAATTACAACAATAATAATATAATTATTATTATTATTATTATTATTATTATTATTATTATTATTATTTATATTTAATGATATATATATTGTTATTATTATTATTATTATTATTATTTATATTTAATGATATATATATATTGTTATTATTATTATTATTATTATTATATAATATTTATTTACCTTAAATTAATTGGTTTCTCAACTATTAATGTATCTTTTGATTTTATTACTTTTATACCACGTTTTGTTATTTTTCTTGAACTTAATTCTACACTATCATAAGAATATAGACTTTCACTATTACAAGTTGATGAATATAAACTACTTAAATCATTACTATTTGGGCTATTTACTATATATTATGTTATTAAAATAATAATAAAAATTATAAATAATTAATAATTAATATTTTTAAATTATATATACATATATTAAAATAATTAAAAAATATTTTTATATTAATGATAAAAAAAAATAAAAAAAATTAAGAAGAAAAAAAAAGATATTATTATATTTACTTGATCCTAATACACCATTAAATAATAAAGAATTGTTATTATTAACATTATTTCTTGAAAGTTCACTCATTTTAAGTTGAGAAAATAAATGATTTCTTTCACGAGGTGAAATAGGTGAATTATCTTGATTTTTATTTTTAAGTCGATTTGTCATCATCAAAGTTTCATAGGAATTTAATGAATTACCATAATCGTCTAATGAATTACCAATTGTTTTAACTTCAATATCTGTATTAGCTTTTTGAAGGTTAATACTTAATTTTGGTGGTTTTGGTCTTTTTTCTGTATTTGAATGGTGAAGGATGTTATTATTAATATTTTCTTTGGATGAAACAGAAGTAAGTATATCTTGTTTTTTATTATCAACTAAATTTTCCGGTGAATGACAAATCATATCATCGGAAGTATTTTGAGGGGAAGAAGTTAATATATTTGGTTTTTTATTTTCTATTTCATCCTCAGGTGAGGTACATATTAAATGACTGGTATTATATTTAGGGGAAGAAGTGAGTATTTTTTCCATTTTATTATCTATTTGATCTTCTGGTGGTTTACATATTATATCATCATAGGATTGTTCCGGTGAAATACAAATTATATTATTTTTATTATCATTGATTTCATCTTTATAACTTTGTTCAGGTGAACAGAATAATACATTACGTTTATTATTATTAAATATTTCATTTTCTGATAACTGGCTTACTTCATCATTTCTTTGCTCAGGGGATGAACATATATAATGATGATTAGGCTTTATTTTATCATCTTCAGTTATCATTTCAGAATAACTTTGTTGTGGTGATGTATATAATAAATTTGTAGTATTTTCTGTTATTTCATTATTATCGGTATTTGTTATTTCATAACTATTTAAATTAGGAAATTTTCTTAAATTATTAGAATTAATTTGTTTATCATCCATTGATTGTAATGGTGTAAGTATATCCGAAAAATTCTGCTCTGGAGAATTATGTAATTTATTCTTAAATTCATTAGTATTCTTTAATGATAAATCTATTGAATTATTGTTATGTTCATTTTCATTATCATTATTCTGCGATTTATTATATTTTTTTGTTATAATTTGATCATTACTTTTTTGTAAATCTAAATTTAATGTATTAATTCTTAATGAACTTTTCTCTTGTTTATTTATTATTGATGATATTTCATTTCCTATAAATGATTCTAATTCTTTATCTACCCCATTAAAATCAATATTTGATTTCATTATATTATCTTTTTCTTCAAGAGTTTTGTCATTTTCCTCTTCTTTTTCATTTTCCTCTTCTTTTTCATTTTCCTCTTCTTTTTCACTTTTCTCTTCTTTTTCATTTTGCTCTTCTTTTTTATCCTCATTATAATTATCTCCTGAAATATCTTTTTTAAAAAGTTAACATACAATATATATATAAAATTAATAAACTGTTAATATTTCATTTTATAAATAAATATACTAAAAAAATCAATATAAACGAATAATACCAAAAAAGAAGAAAAAAAAGAAAAGAAAAAGAAAAAATAAGATAAAATAAGAAATTTTATTAAAAAAATAAAGAAAAAAATATAAACATACTTTAAATATTAAAAATATATATAAACAATAAAACTTTTTATAAAAAGAAAAAATGAAGAAATGAAAATAAAAATAAAAATAAATATAAATATAAATATAAATATAAATATAAATATAAATATAAATATAAAATAAGAAATATATAATAAAAAAAATAAATAATAATAATAATAATAAAAAAGAATTAAAAAATTTTAAAGAAAAAGAAAAAAAGAAAAAGAAAAGAAAAGAAAAAAAAAAAAGAAGAAGAAGAAAATTTAGAAAAGTATAAATTTAAAATAAATAAATAAAAAAGATCAAGTTATAAAATAAATAATATATAATTTCTCTCTAAATTAAATAAATACAATTCCATGTTCAAATAAATAATAATATTATACAATTAATTCATTTTCAGAAAATAAATTTTTATTTTTAATATTTCTTTTTATTCTTAATATAAAATAATAACATAAATAAATAAATATTATAATAATAGTTATTTATTATTATAACAAATTAACAAATTTTTCTTCTTTTTTTTTTTTTTTTTTTTTTTTTTCTTTCTTTCTTTTTTTCTTTATTTTTAATATTCTTTTATTATTATTATTATTATTATTATTTTTATTTTTATTTTTATTATTAAATTATTATTATTATTATTATTATTAGTATTAGTATTATTATTATGATTATTATGATTATTATGATTATTATTTTAATATATTTAAAAAAATATTTTTAAATTCTTTTTTGTTTGTTTTTAGAATATGTTATTCTTATTGTTTTTTAGTCATTTCATATTTAAATTATAAAAAATATTTTAAATTTAATAATATTTCAATGTTTCTTATTTCTTTTTTTTTTTTGTGCTTGTTCATTTTTTCTTTCTTTCTTATTTTATCTTAATTCTAAATTTTTATATATCATTTTTATTCTATATTTATTTTATTTTAATTCTAAATTTTATATATCAATATTAATTCTATATATTATGAAAAATGGTATTAACAATATAATCATATATGTTATTCTAAAATAAAATTGATAATAATAATTATTAAGTAATATAATGATTTTATAAAAAGATATATTGATATTAATAATATAATATAATTAAAATATTTTTTACGATAGATATTATTATTTTTTTGTTTGTTTGTTTGTTTGTTTTTTGTTTTTTTTTTTTTTTTTTGTTTTTTGTTTTTTGTTTGTTTTTTGTTTGTTTGTTATTGTTTTCATCATTGAAAATATTTCAATATTATTTAATATTCTAATAATAAAATTTAATAATAATATAAAAAAAAAAAGAAACAAAAAAGATAATAAGATTAATAAATAATAAATTATATTAACCTTTTACTGATATAGTATTAATCAAATCATATAATTCTCTCATGTCACTTATGGTATATGGAGAAGCATTATTATTATCATATTTATTTGCTTCTCTTTGTTGTTCCATTAGGAATTTTTCAAGGTCTTGTTCCAAATTATTGGCATATAAAGATTTTCTTAAGGAAAGTCTAATAACATCGGTATCAAATCTGTTTAGTCTTGGATTTCTTCTTCTTAATTGATTAATATTTTCATCACTTAATATACTAGTTTCATCAATTTCAATATGTCTCTGTTCATCTATTTTTTCATCTACTAATATACTTGAATTATTATATTTATTATCTATTTCAGCATTGTCTTCTACTTCAGTACGTTTCTTTAAAAAATCTTCTGTGCTTACTCTTTTTTCAGATTTTTTATTTGAACTTTTATCAAAATAGTTATCTGAACCACTTTGACAACAACTTTTAAATCTTAAAAAACATGCTTTGAAGCCCATGTTTTATTATTTTCTTTAAAATAAATAAATAAAAAAAGATATTCTTAAATTATTATTCTACTATAAAAATGTAAAAAATAATAAATAAATAAAAAAATAAATAAAACAAAATAAAATAAGATAAAATAAAATTAGTACTGATATATAATTAGAATAAATTAGAATATATATAAAATCAAATTAAATTATTACATACATAAATTTACTCTTAAATAATATATTAAAAGGTATACATTAAAATTTAAATAAATAATATATTTATTTATTTAAAATTTTGTCTATTTGAAATTTTTTGATTTTATTAATAAATATTAAATTGGTATGATTTAAATGATATTTTTAATTAATGATTTATTAGAATTATTATATTAGAATTATTATTTTAGTAATATTTCTAACAACAATTCTCTTTAAATAATAAATTAATATTTACTAATAAATATGAAGGCTTATGCTTATAATTCTAATCTAGAAAAAAATAAATAAATAAATAAATAATATAATATATATAATAACAGTTACGATATAATAGAGATATTTGTTAATTTATTATCATATATATATTTTAATATTATATTATATTATTCATTTATTTATTTGTTTTTTTTTTTTTTTTTTTTTTTTTTTCTCTTTTTTTATTATTTATTTTCTTTTAAAAGAAAAACTATATATTTTAACAGATTTAAAGAAATAAAAGAAAAAAAAATTTTTTTATCTTTATATAATAAAAAATACTATATAATTAACAAAAATTAATTTTTAAAAATATATATATACATAAACTTTATTTATTATGATTTTTTTATTTTTTTTTTTTTTTTTTATTTCTACTGAATAAAAAAAATTGAATAAAAAATTAATAAAAATTAATCCAATTACTTTTAATATTTATATTATATTATTATTGATATTTTAATATTTATTAAAGTTATATTAATAGGTGGTAAATATTTGTAAAATTTATATAAAAAAATACAAAATATTTGTAATATTAATTGAATATATTATAATATACTTAAATATATTAGGGTTCTATTTTATTAATATAAATGTAGTACAAAAATTTTACTACTTTCCTTATTTTTTATCATATATATCAATTGAATTAATTAGTAGCCACTGTTATACAATGAAATATATTCACGTGATATATATATCTGTTAATAAATAATATTGTAATTTTATTTTTAAAATAATTATTATTAAAAAGATAGTTCAAATAATTTAAACGACAAAAACAAAAAGTCAATTATTTGAACTATTTTTTATTTTTATAATCATCTCTTCTTAATTATATATATATTATTTTACTATTCATAAAGTTAATAATAAAAAACTATTTTATAATGTCGTTAAACATTGTTTCAATATGTTTTTAGATTATTTGTTAAATACAATAGAGTATTTTATACATTTTATGTTTGTGTTATTTTATTGTTTTAAGTTATATTAATAATAATTATATAATATGATAATTAATTTTAAAAATATTAATTAATAATATTCTTTTTTTCCTATTTTTTTTTTAAAAAAATTATTATCATTTAATAGTAGTAATTTAATATATTTATAATATTATATATTCATATGATGATTTAATTATTTTTTGTTATAATAAAAATTGATTTTTTTCTCTACTTTTTTTCTTTTTAAATGTATATATTATATTATTTTATTTTTTGTTTTTTAAAAGATATGTTTTACGTTTTTTTTTAATTTTTCATGCAAAAAAAAAAATAAATTTTTAAATTTTAAATAATAATTATTCTGTTCTTTTTTTTTTTTTTAAATAAGGCTGTACTTATTCTTAATTTATTAAATATATTAATATTTTATTTAGTTTAATGTTAAAATTATATCATTATTATTTTATTAAATATAAAAAAAAATTAATAAAGTATTAATTGCATTTACAATATATAAATATATATTAATAAAAAATTATAAAGCATTTATAACATATTTATTTTATTATTATATTATAATTATTGTCAAAATTTTTAAAAGTATTTATACAATTAAAAAAGTTTTTTCATAATATCATCTCTTTTTTTTTTCTTCTTCTTCTTTAAATGTTTTTAATATTGTATGAAAAAAATAATTTATATTTATATATAATAAATTTTTTTTAACAAATGATCGATCTTAATAATTTTTATTTGGTACTTTTTATTAATATATATATTATAATATAGAAAATTTTGTTATATTTATCCTTATTCCTAAAAATAATGAAAAAATAAAAAAAAAAGTATAAATAATTATTGTAAAAATAAACCTTTCTCATTTACATATAAGAAAATAATTCATGGAATGAAAGTTATAATGTACTTTCATTAATATAAGGAATAGTCAATCAAAAGATATTTTTTATTTTAATATAAAATAATAGTTCTTAGTTTTTTATTATTATATTATCAAAATTAATATTTATATTTATATTCTTATTTTTATGAATATTAATATTTTTAATGTTTTATTTATATAGTATTTTATGAAATTAAGTATTGCCATTCACATCTTTTATTATAAAATATCAAACCAATTTAAAATTAGTTATACATTATAATATTATTAATTAAATTTTTAAATTCTAACCGTTATATGATAATTATATAAAAGATTAAGATTAATATTTCATATATCAAGCAATTTTTTTACAATAATAAATAAATAATTTATTAATGATAAAAATTATTAATATTAACATTTAAAAAAAGTATAAAATAATTTGATATTATCAATATATCAAATTATCATTTATTAATTAATAATAAAACATAATTAAATGTAAATTTTTTAATAAAACTTAATTACAAATAACAATTATGCTAAATGAAAGTATTTATATTAATCAATTTTGTTAAACTTTTATTATTTATATATTAAAATTAGAAATATTAAAAAATGAAAAAATTAATAACGGAAAAAAAAAATAAATAACATTTTACCCTTAATAAATATATTAAATTTTTTTATCTATTTTACAGTATAAAAATATAAAAACTACCGTTATATATATAATATATTATTTTATTATTTTTATATTCTTTATTCAATAATTATTTCAGTCTTTAAATATAATTTTTTACCAATATAAAATTATAATTATCAAAAATTTAATGAAGCATATAAAATAAAACTTTGTTTTTATTTATATAATTGCTTTTTTTTTTTTTATTCTTGTTTGATTGTAGGATAATACATTTTAAAAATAATAAATAAAAATATACTGATAAATAAAATTTTATTTATTATATAGATTTTTTATTTTTATATAAAAAATATATTAAATTCTCTGAAAAAAAAAAAAAAAAAAAAAAACTTCTTATATTCTCATTTATAAAAAAAAACAATTATAAAAAAAAAAATTATAAACAAAAAATGTTACACTAAAAAAAAAGTATTACATAAATGCATGTGATTGAATAAAACTATGTATATTTTTATACTTTATTTATAAATTTTGAAAATTTAAATACATTATAATAATAATATGTATGAAGGAAATTTAAAAAGTAATACATTTTAATTAATCAAATTATTATATATTTTTTCAAATTATTATATATATATATATATATATTTTTTTAATTACTTAAAAATTAATTTTATAAAATTCATAATTTCAAGAAATTTCATATAATATAATAATAATTTTCAGAAATCATCATATAGTATTTTTTATATATACGATTATTAAATTATGTATAAGAATTATACATAATTAAAAAAAAAAGTAAATTATAACAATTAAAAAATTATGAATTATAATTATATTTTTAATTAATTTTAAAATACTCAATCCATTGAAATTAAATCAAAAAATAAAGAATGGGACGTTATTCAAGTGATAGTGATAGAGAAGAAAGAAGGTCAAGAAGTAGAAAACATAGCTCAAGATCAAAAAGACATTATAGATCTAGTTCTTCAGATTCAGATTCAAGTTCTAGAGAAAGACATAGTAAAAGAAGACATGAAAGTAAAAGACATAGAAAACATAGTAGAAGACATGATTCAGAAGAAAGAGAAAGAATAAAGCAAGAAAAAAAAGTAATTTTATAATTTAATTTAATAAAATAAGAAAAAAATATTAATGAAATTAATAATTCTTTTTCTTTTTTAAATTAAAATTTAATATATCACTTATTTTAACTTATAATAATATAATTTAATTTTCATTTATTATTCTTTTTATATATATATATAGTTATTAAAAAAAGAATTAAAAGCTCAACAAGAAGCACAAATTGCTGCTCAAATGACAGCTTCTTTAGGTTATACAAATACAGATAATCCATTCGGTGATTCCAATTTGACTCAAAAATTTGTATGGCAGAAAAAAAGAGAACAAGAAGCAAAGCAAGGTATTACAGCAGCTGATAGATTAAGATTAGAAAAAGAAAGACACGAAGAAACAATGGTATAAAATATATATAATATATATTTAAAACATTTTTTATAATTACTTTTTATATGTTAATAATTATTATTTAATCAATAATTAAAATTTCATTCATATAATAATAATTAAATTTTCATTCATAAATATGAATTATTTTAATTAAAGATGGAAATGGAAAAATTAAAAAGAAGAAGAGAAGAACGTGAAAATGAAATGAAATTAAGAGAAGAAGAACAAGTTAGTAGATTATTATATTTAATTATATGTTTCTTATTATTATTGAATATAATTCTCATAATTACAATTATAATTATTATTATAATTTTTTTTTATATATTTAATAAATTATTAATCAAAGATGAGATTACAAAGAGATCAGGATAGACTTGCGTTAGGAGATTGGGAAGCAAAAGAAAAGAAATTTCATCTTGAACAAGCTAAAAATCGTGCAAAAATTCGTTTTAGAGAAGGAAGAATAAAACCTATTGATATTTTAGCATTAAATATTAGTTCAAGTACAGATCCAACTATTGCTGAAAACTTTGAATCAATTGATATAAATATGGAATTAGATGAACCATATAAAATATTTGAAGTATATATGATATATGATATATAATATAATTTATATATATTTATATAAATACTATAAATTTATATTAGAAAACTTTTAATAACAATAAAACTTAATGAACTTTTTTTTTTTTCTTTCTTTTTTATTCTTCAATTTTTTTAAATTATTATTATTATAACTTTTATATATATTAATAATCAATATTATTTTATCAAAAAATCATAAGAATTTATCACAAAGAGAACTAGAAGAATTACAAGGAGATATTCAATATTATTTAGAACTAGAAAATGATGAAAAGAACATTAGTTTTTGGAAGGTAATAAATAATTAATTATATTTTAATTAAAAAAAATATATATATATATATTTTTAAATATAATATATATATTATAATTTAATAATTAAAACAATTATGTACAATAAATATTTATTATATCATTAAATATATTTATTATTATTATGTATTAATATTAAATTATATATATATACATGTATATTTGTATATTTATAATAGTCACTTTTAATTATTTGTGATGAAGAAATTTCAAAACATAAATCAATTGGTGGACCCTCAACTGGTATTAGTGATGATATAGAAGACGAAATTCATCATTTAATGGAAAATAAAACTTATAATCAATTATTAAAGTTAGAAGAACAAGTAAAACAAAAATTATCAGATGGAGGACCAGTTGATGTAGAATATTGGGAAGTATTATTAAAAGCATTAGTTGTATGGAAAGCTAAAGCAAAAATAAAAGAAATCCATACAGAACTTTTAGCTAAAAGAATTGAACAACTTCGTGAAAAACAAAAATTAGAAATGGAAAAAGAAAAAGAAAAAGGTAAAAATGAAAGTGAAAATGAAAATGATGGTGACAATGACGAAGATAACCATAATTCAGAAAATGAACATAAGAATACTATCAATCAAAAATATAAAAATGATGATACTATATCTACTAATAATGAATCAATAAAATTAACAACGGGTGACGATGATGATGAAGAAGGTGACTTTGAATCCATTGATGCTATTGAAGAAAATCAAAAGGTAAAACAAATTATTTAAAAAAAAAATTTTAATTAATTACATAATATATAATATTAATAACGTTTTTTTTTTTTTTTTTTTTTTTTTAATTGAATTTATTATTTAAAAAAATTATATATATTATTTATTCATTTATTAATATTAATATTATTATTTTTAATATTTTTTTTAATTCTTTTTAATAAATAAAATTATAATAAAATATTTATATATGTAAATAAAAAATATATAAAAAGACCTATTTATGGCAAGATAAATATAGACCAAGAAAGCCACGTTACTTTAATAAAGTACATACAGGTTACGAATGGAATAAATATAATCAAACCCATTATGATGTTGATAACCCACCACCAAAAGTTGTACAAGGTTATAGATTTAATATCTTTTATCCTGATTTAATTGATAAAACAAAAACACCTACTTATCGTATTGAAAAAGATAGTGGTTATCCTGATACTATTGTTATAAGGTTTATTGCAGGACCACCTTATGAAGATATTGCTTTCCGTATTGTTAATCGTGAATGGGAACATAGTCATAAAAAAGGATTTAGATGTTCATTTGATAAAAATGTTTTACAACTTCATTTCCGTTTTAGAAGAAACTATTATCGTCGTTAATCAAATAGAAAAACAAAAAAAGAATATAAATATAAATATAAAAAATATTTATTTGGAGATACCAAGCATAAACAAACAAATAAAAAAAATCAAATAATATTTTTTTTTTTTAACTTTTTTTTATTGTTTTCTTTTTATTATAAAAAAAAAAAAACAATAATAGATATTATTTTAATTTAATATTTAAGCATAAAAATAAAATATTTTTCTTATACATTATATTATTTATTTAACAGAGATTATTAATTTATAATTTATTTATTTATTAAAACATTCATTTATATTAATTTATTTATAAAACAATTTAACATTTAATAAATCATATATATATATACATTAAATATAAATATAATTAATTATTAAATAAAAAATTATAAATAAAATAAAAAAAAAATAAAAATAAAATATTTAAAATAATAAATCTTATAAATACTATAACATCATTATTACATTAAAATAATATACTATAATATCATAATTATATCAAAATAATTAATGATATTAAATAATTGATATTAGAAACATTTTCAAAAAATAAGACTATCAATTACTTTTTTATAATATTCATTTTATTATGATATAATTTATATCATAATTATATCATAATTGTATATATGATACAACACGTATATACAAATAATTGTTATACAGTGTAACATAGTTACATTAAATATAAAATACATTTTTTCTTTTTCTTTAACCCTGAGTAAATTTGTTATATTATATTCATCCTACATCAATGTTTATTTTATTATTTAAATAATTAAGTAAACAAGTATAAATTATTTTCCTTATTTTACAATACAAAAGAAAAGCTTAAGCATTTCTTGTTTTATTAAATATTATAGTTGAAATAAATGGATTAAAATGGGTATATAAGAGAATAAAATTTTATTATAGGAATTATTATCATAATTTTTAATAATAATAATAATAAAGAAATAATTGTTTTTAAATATAAAACTAATTAAAATAATGTATTGTTATTTATTTATTTATTTATTTATTTATTTATTTATTTATTTATTTATTTTGTAGCACTAGTTAAACAATATGTTTAAATGAAAATATTTGGATTATATATATGTTATAACTCCTATTAAAAAGGAATGAATTATAAAAGAAAAAGAAAAGAATAGTATAAATTTTCTTTTATTCTAGTCATATATATTAATAGGAGGAAATTATTATATTATTTGTTAAAAATTAAAAAAAAATTTATAAAAAAAGAAATATTACCACAATATTGTAACATTTATTACTCACAATACTCCTATTTGCATAGTCATAAATGAGCAATATACTATTTGTTTATTTATTTATTTTATTATTATTTATTCTTTTATTTATTATTTGTATTATTTATTTAATTTTTATTATATTTATTTTTATTTTTAGTTATTTATTTATTTATTTTTATAAAATTATATATTAATAAAGCTTTCTTATGTTATAATAATAAACTATATAATAAGTCTTATTATGTTTTTAGTTTAATTCTTATTATTTATTATTAGTATATATATTATTAGAATATTAAATATTAAATAATTATATACATTCAATATTATTAATACTTATTATTATCTATTATTATCTATTAATATCTATTATTATTATTATTATTATTATTATTATTATTATTATTATTATTATTATTATTATTATTATTATTATTATTATTATTATTATTATTATTATTATTATTATTATTATTATTATTATTATTATTATTATTATTATTATTATTATTATTATTATTATCTATTATTATCTATTAATATCTATTATTATTATTATTATTATTATTATTATTATTATTATTATTATTATTATTATTATTATTATTATTATTATTATTATTATTATTATTATTATTATTATTATTATCTATTAATATCTATTTGCTTTTATTTATATATAAAATTTGTTTCAGAAAATTATTTATTAATTTTTTAATTATTTATTCACTTATTTTATATATTTATTTAGTTAATATAGTATATAAAAAGTAAAAATTGTACAAGAAAAAAAAAAATTTTTTTTTCAAATCACCAATAACCAATCACATTAATAAAAAATTTTTTTATAATAACCTTGAATTATCTAACATATGTAATTGTTATGTATTTAAATTTTTTTTTTTCAAACTTCTTATTTAATTTTTATTAAAGAGTTTATGCAATTCCATAATAATTAAAAAAAATTTTTTTCATATGTAAATATTTTTGTTTAGATATATATCATTTTATTATAAAAAAAAATTTTTTTTTTAGAAAAAAAAACTTTTATAAAAAAAAATTAAATTATATTATTAAATAATAAATATAAAAATGGAATCTTTAACAAGAATGCAGTTTTTATGGACTGCTGCTCATGAAGTATTAGAAATAAATCCTGCTTTATCAAGTTTTTATTTATCTCAAATTCAAAGTGATAAGAATGTTAATATTTCAAAGTCATTAATAAAGCGTTTTTGTACTCATTGTAGTACTCTATTTATACCAGGAGTTACTTGTCAAGTTGAAGTAAAATCAGTAAAAACAAAAAAAAATAATAAAAAGAATAAAGATAATAAATTAAAGAGAAAGGATTTCCAAAATGTTAATAACGATAAAATTGATTATATGGATGAAGATATACCACTTCAACCTATACCTAATAATCCATACAATTCAAATGAAAAATTATATTATTGTTTAGATGAAAAGAATGAAAAATTTCAACAATATAAATATTCAAACGTTGTAAAATATACATGTAATATTTGTCGAAAAGAAACTATATTCAATGGGACATTAAATAGTTACAAATTAGAAAAACCTTCTTTAGAAACAATAGAAGAAGAAATGGAAATTTCACTTCCAAATAAAATAAATAAAAATAATAATAATAATAATAATAAAAAGTCTTTTTCTAATGTTAGTAGTCCTATGTCAAATCATTCTAGAAACAACAGTAATTCTAGTACCTCTTCACTTCCAACACATAATCAGAATAAGAATAAAAAAAGAAAAAGAAATAAAAATGATTTACAACAATTATTATCAAAATCTAATGAAAATAAAAAACCAAAGACTTATAGTTTAAATGATTTTCTTAATAACCTATAAGTACTTAATATATATATATATAAAAAGAAAATTAATACACAAGTAAGATATAAAAAAAAGACTTATAGTAAACTGGATATAATAATAGAATATTATAAATTTATTAATTTTAATATTTAAAACAAAAAGAAAGTATTAATATAAGTCTTCTTTATATATATATAAAATAATAATGTATATAATTATTATTGTAAATTTCACCAAACAAATGTATAATTACTGGATATATAAAAAAGTTTTTATATTTTATATTCAATATATATAAAAAAATAAGATGAAATATAAAATAACAAAACATTTTTAATAACTTTTATTTTTTATTTTATCTTATTCTATTTTTATCATTCTTATTTTTTTTTTTTTTTTTTAAAAAAAATCATCATTTATATTATTAAAACGTTTTAATATAGATATATACCATTTCTAAAAGAATTTCCTTTTAGATAACAAAAATCTATATATATTGTATTATATTAAATAATATCTCACATGTATATATATTAGTTTAACATATGAAATACTTTTTTTTACTTTCAAAAATAAGAAAAAAAAAAAAAAAAAAAAAGAATAAAAAATATTTAAAAATATAAATGAAATAAATAATTGATTAAAAAAAAATCTAATAAATGAAGCCTTTATTCATATATTTATTTATTATTCATTCACTTATTTATATATATATAATTATTAGTAGTGTTATTTGATAATTATATGACATTATGATATAATAAAGTTGTCTTTTTTATTTTGTTAATTGTATGGCAATATAAAAATGGTTTTTTTTATTGGGTTATTATACAAATTTATAATTACAAAATTTAGTATTTAAATTTTATAATAATAATAATAATATATTATTATTATTAATTATAATTATATATATTTACGTATTTTTACTATGGTTACTATTATTATTATTGTAATAGAAAATTTTTTTTCATTTTTTCATGGAAAGTGGAGGATATTTATTTATTTATGAATATGATAATATAGTAAAAATATATAATTGAATATGAATTGGATGCAATTAAAAAATTATTTGATAATATATTTTAATAGTTTCAAGTGAAATAGTGATTTAGTGAAAAAAAAAAAAAAAAACAACATAGAAAAGATGTTTAATAGAACAGGTTTAATAGTTTAATTGTTAATAATCATAAGAGCAAATGGAGATAAATCTAATAAAACAGTTTATTGAACACAATTGTGATATTATATTAATAAAATATTTAATGTAAGTAATTTGGTAATATGTAACAACGACAAAAATGATGACATACCCACCATTTATAAATATTTGAAATATGGTAATATATCATTAATAAAATATTTATTGTAAATGGTGTAGATGTAAATCATAAAGATAGTAATGATAAATATTGAATAAAGAAAAGAAATTAAAAATATAATTAAATATGTGGTTAAAAAAAAAAATATATATATATATATATAAATTTTTATTAAATATAAAATTGATAATAAAGATTTATGATATTAAAAGTATATATTGATCAATTAATCAATTTAATGAGTTATATATATATATAAATTAGGTTTTACTATTTGAGTTTATGAAATAAAAACATCATACGATGTATAAAAACGTACAAATATACTAATGTAAAATATATAAGTATTATAGCAAAAAAAAAAAAAATTTTTTTGAAATAATTTTTAACTAATAATGATAATAATGTTAAAAAATTCATAAAAACAATAATAAATATATGTTATGTTTTAAACATATACCCTCAATAACATAATTATTTCCAGATATAAGGGTAATGGTATTTATATATTTAAATTATATATATTATTATTTTAATGGATTTAATATTTAAATGTAACTATGTTACACTGTATAACAATTATTTGTATATATGTGTTATTTCATATATACAATTATGATATAATTATTATATAAATTATAAATAAATTGTATATTATAAAAGGAATATATTATACAATATAAATTAATTAATAAAAAATTTCAAAGTTGAAATAAAACCAAAATTAAAAGATATAGAGGAAAAAAAAATTAAATATTAAAGATCTTCATTATGGACAATACTAATTTAATATAAAAATAATGTTTTTTTTTTAATAATAAATAAAATTTTAATAAAGCTTTAGTTTATTATTATATTTATATATAAAAAAAGTACTACCATTTAAAATAAAAATATTATGAAAAAAAATTTGTTACAGTAAATAAAATTAAAAGTATATTTATTTGTATATAAAATAATATAATGTAATATTAATATTTTTGTTAAATTTTGTCATAGTTCTAAATTAAATTATTTTTAATTAAAACAAATATATAAAAAAAAAAAAGTTTCTAACAATCATTTTGTATATCATTATCATCATCATTATTATTATTAAATTTTATTTTTGAAATAATAATAAATAATAAATAATAACAACAATAATAATAAACTAATTAATTAATTAATAATTGTTATTTAATTTTATTATTTAATAATTTTATACAAAAATACCAACTCTTATTATTTAAAAGTTTAATTATTATTAATTTTGCTTTTCAAAAAAATTTTTTTATTTCTTTCCCAAAAATAAAAATAAAAAAAAAAAAATCATGACATTTTTAAACTAATAAATTAAAAACTGTATTTTTTTCTTTTATCTTTTGTTTTTTTTTTTTTTTTTTATTTATTTTTTGTGTTTCAATAATATATAAACTGAATTACATTATGAATATAATATGAATATACATAAATATATTGTAAATAATTAATAATATACATCATATAAAACATAGTATATTTAAATAATTTAATATTATAACAAAAAAAAAAAATACTTTAAATAAATAAATAAAACTATTTTTTATATATTATAATAATATATAATAAAAAATAAATAAATAATAATAATAATAATAATAATAATAATAATTAATAATAATAATAATAATAATAATAATAATAATAATAATAATTATTTCAATTGGTAAAAATGAATTATAATTTTGACATATTTATTTGTTTAATATTTTAAAACTAATAAATATTAATAATAAGCAAATCATTTCTGTATTGTTGATTAACAATATATTTACTTATAATTATTATTTTATTAAGATATAAAAAAAACGCCTATTTAATTTAAATACTAAAAACAAAAACAAAATTATATTTGATAATTCTTTTCTTTTCTTTTTTTTTTTTTCTTTATATACTAATTATTATTCTATTATTTATTATTCTATAATTTTCCACTATTGATTTTTCATTTTCTTATTATGCCGTTTCATATATTAAACAAAACAATAGCAATAATCAAAGAATACAATTATAAGATATATAAAACAATATAAATTACATAATTACATAATTATTAAAAAAAAAGTAATATATTAAAATTTTTATCAATAAACTTATTATTATTATTCAATAAATATTAGAATAAAAAGAATAAACAGTAAAAAAAAAAAAAAAAACTTGAAAAAAAAATAAAATAAAAAGAGATATATAAAGAATATATATTTGAAAATAATAGTTAAAATAAAAATAAAAATGTAAAAAAAAAAGTAAACAGAAAATAAATGAACATAATAATAAAGAAATTGTCAAATAAAATAAAATTATGCTATATAAACAATAATTAGTTTAAATGTGCATGAAATGACTTTTTTTTTTAATTATTTAGTATTACATTATATCAATTGTTTTTTTTCTTTTTTTTTTTTTTTTTTCTTTCTTTTTTTTATTTTGTTTGTTTGTTTTTATTTGTATTTTCCATTTTCTATTTTAATTGTGATAAATAATGATTAACATTAAATAATAATTAATTTAATTAAAAAATTGATATTCTTATTAATTATATATTGTTATTTATTTTTTAATATATAAATATTACATTTTTGTATATCATTTTATTATTATTACTGTAACAGTGTAACATTAAATAAGGTTTTTATTAAATTTAATTTGGACCAATAAAATTTATTTTTTCTTCATTTTTTATAATAAATATTTTATAATATAAAACTTTATTTATTAATAAAATTACTATTCTAATTTTTCCACATTCCACAATTCAAAAAAAAAAAAATTTATAGCATTTATATTTTTTTACATATTAAAAAAAATAATTAATAATAAAAATATTTATAATAAAATTAGTGACATCTTTGTAATAATAATAAGAATAAGAATAATTAAAAGATAATTATTAATTACAATTATATTGACAATATCTAATAATTGATAATTAATGTCATTTTATAATTAGAAAAAACAAATTAGTAATATTATTTTTTAGTATTATTATTTTTATATACATATTATTTATATTTCTGTTTAAAAATTTTTTATTTTATATTATATATTTTTTAAAAAATGTAATAAAAAATAATTATTTTTAATATTATTATTTATGATTAATATTATTATAATATAATAAAAATTAAAATAAAGTTCAACATCAAATAATAGTAAAATAAATATAATTTTATAATCA
Source organism: Anaeromyces robustus (assembly GCA_002104895.1). NCBI lineage: Eukaryota > Fungi > Neocallimastigomycota > Neocallimastigomycetes > Neocallimastigales > Neocallimastigaceae > Anaeromyces > Anaeromyces robustus. Next base: position 21,611 of record MCFG01000040.1, on the reverse strand, counting down.
AAATTAAAAAATTATTATATTTTTTCAATTATTTAATTATTGATTTAATAATTATATTTTAATGATACACTTAATGTTTACTATTATTATTAATATTATTAATTAAATAAAAAAAATCTTTGTTTCTTTTATAATATTATTTAATAATTAAAGTTATTATTTATTAATTATTATTTCATAAAAATTAATATACATATATTATATAAAAAAAATATACCATAAAGAATAAAAAGATGTAAGATAAAAAAACACAATAATAATAACAATATTAAATAAATTTATAATTAAAATAATTTTCAATATAATAATAAACTTTATTAAATAATATTATAATTTTTAAAATCAATATTTTAACAGATATGGAATGTATTATAAATTAATAAATTAATATATTTAAATGAATACATATATTAATATATTTAATTTTTTTGGATTAAAGATTTTTTTTTTTAAAGAAAAAAAAAAATTTTTTTTTTAATAAAATTTTTATTATTATTGTAACATTTTCCTTTTAAAATTGTTTATTATTTTTATATTAAATATATTGTAACATTTTATTATTATAAATCAATTAATTAAATTGATTTATTTACAATATTTATTTTAAAAAAATTTTTTTAAATAAATATTGTACCATCAAAAACTCTATCTTTTAATAATTTATAGTATTTTTGATGTTAAATATATATATATATTAATTTATATTAATTTAAATTTAAGATATTAAATAAATAAAAAAAAAAAAAAGTATATAAACAATGATAATTTCTTTTATTTTTTTAAAAAATACTTACCTACTAATAAATTAAAATAAAGTAATTTAAATAAAAATTTATTATTAAGTAATAATAATAAATAAAAAAAAACAAAATGAAGTTAGCTAGTTTAGCTTTATTATTTGTAATAAACATTTGGATGGTTGTTGCCGCTCCAGCCCCAATTAATTACAATGACGGCACATTCAATTACTGGCTTAGTGATACTGATAAAAAGGCCACTGTTATGGGTGTTGACCCAAAATTTAAAGATGCCTATGAACTTACCCTTAATCCATGGGTTACTTACAATGGTCAAAGATACTACGTTAAACAAATTGGTGCTGGTGCTTTCTCTAATACTCAAGTTGTTGATTTAATTGTTCCATCTGATATTGAAATTATGAATTTCTCTAGCCGTGCTTTCTTTAATGCTCAATATATTAGAACTATTGATCTTAGAAATCAAAAAGTTTCAGCTGATATTGGTGCTTTTGAAAACTGTGGTAGAAATCTTAGTTTCATTGGTAAAGGTGTTGAATCTTTAGTTGATAGTTATTCCAAGAATTTACTTAAACAATGGGGTTTACCAGTTAATAAGGATTACACTAACTTACCAGATATTGACAGAATGAAGGATTTATACACTCTTGCTAGAAAGGTTAGTGAAAATATTAGCTATTATTCTAACACTGGTAATCCAAGTAACACCGCTGTTGTTATGGTTTTCGGTAAGGGTGACAGTAATGGTATTGCTAGAGTTTACCGTAATCTTGCTATTAATATGGGTATTCCAATTAATGATGTTCAAGTTGGTGGTGATGGTCAATACTTCAGTTGGAATTACGTTTACGTTTTACGTAAGTGGTACAATGTTGATATCATTCACTACAAGTTTGGTAAATACAGTACTTATGAATCTAGTCTTTTCACTACTGATCGTAACCAAAGAGAAGTTATTAGAAAAGGTTATGGTTATTCTTCTGTTGATGATGTTAAACCAATCAAGAAATGGATTATTTATATTAACCGTTACAACTACTATGATGAATGGAAATACAATTATCCATACAGACAAGGTTCCAACACTGAAATCTTTGAAGATTGGTTAATCAGAAACCGTCAAGGTGTTCGTGCCGATTAAAAAAAATGAAATAAAATAAAATAAAATAAAATTAAAAAAATATATTATATAATATATTTTTTATATTTTTAAAATTAATAATTATTATGCAAGTCATAATATATTCATTTTTTTTATACTTTTATTAAACTAGTTAATTCTTAAAATATAATTAATGGTGTTATATTTTAAAGGAAAAAAAAAAAAAAGTGACAAAAAAAATTTTAAAAAAAAAAATTTTTTTTCTTTTTTAAAATTATTATTATATAATAATGTATATAAGAATAATTGTAATTAAAATGAAATTTTTAATATATATTTAATAACAAACAAACAAAGAAAAAAAAAAAAAAAAGCAAATAATTTATAAATAAAAATTTAAAAATTACTAAAAAAAAAAAAAAAAAAAAAAAAAACAATAATTAAACAATAATTGGAAAAAAAAAATTTTTTTGATAAAATATTATAGTGTATTAAAAAATATTTTATTTATATTGACTGTGTATATTTTAAAATGAATTTATATGTGTGTAATTATTTATATTTAATAAATGAATGATAGGATAAATATTATTAATATTATTTATATTGATTATATAATTATATAAAAATTATATAAAAATAACATAAAATAATAAAAATCTTTAATAATATAATAATATAGGTATTTGTAAAAAAATTATTTTTATTTTAATATAATTTATTTTATTTTATTTTATTTTATTTATTATTTATTAATTATTATTTTAAACATTGAAATTAAATATATATTTAAATATAATATGAATAATAATCTTTCTCTTGATTTTTATCTTCAAAGGTTGGTATGAAATTAATTTTTTTAATTTCTTCATATCCTTCCTTAAGAGATGGTTCAACATAATTTGAATTATAGAATCGATAGGCAATTGTTGGTATTAAAGTTTCACCTTTAATTATCTTTAAAAGAAAGAAAGAATTAAAAAAAAAAAAGAAATATTTATCAATAATTATTTTTATTATTAATATACATATACAATATTATAACATAAAAATATGACAATGAAAATATTAATTCATTATATTAAAAATATATATCAAATATCAAAATTAATTTTTGTTTACCTCTCTATATTTATTGTTATGTAAACTAATATCTTCGTCAGTTTCAAATTTAAAACATCGAACAGGAACATTATATTTTTTTGCTATTTTTATATATTCTGATCTTTTATTTTTTGATGGATTAGTATTATCTAAAAAAATTTTATAATAATAATAATATTAATAATACATTAATAGTAATGTTCATACATATTAATTATATATATTAAATATTATAAATAATTAGTAATAATAATAATTACCAATAACGACAGAATGCTTCAATATTAATTCTTTTTCTGCTACTTTTAAACATTTGTCTGCAGTTTTTAATGTATCCTATTTATAATTATTAATAGAAAAGTATGATATGTATTAACTATTTAATAATATGGTTCAAAAATTATAATAATTTCATTAATTTTACAAAAAAAAAAAAAAAAAAAAAAAAAAAATACTTGATTAATATGAGCATATCCTTTTGGAATTAAATATTTTTTAGCAAAATGTGATTTTCCACTACCTGGATAACCAACAAAAATAATCATTTCAACATGTTTATCTTCTGGTATTAATGGTTTATCTGAAGGTTCAAATAAAGGAAGATCTTTCATTTTTAAATTTTTACCAAAAAAGAAAAAGAGAAAAAAAGATTATATATTATTTATATGAATAACAATAATAAGTAATAAAATATTTTTATTGAAATTATATACAAAATAATAATTTATATAATATATACAAAAAAATTAAAAAAAAAAAAAAATAAAAATAAAAGTAAAATAAAAATATTTATTAATAAGTATAATTACCTTTTTTATCTTTTAAAGTATTTGGATCTGATACTAATTTAAAGATAGCAGGTTTTTCATTCATAAAATATTCATCAGGAGTATAAAACTTTAAATTACAATTTAATGCAAATTTTCTATTTTTTTTTTTTTTTTTTTGTTACCATAATATATATATTTTACATAAATAATATGGATAAAATATATTTTAAATATTAAATATTAAGATAGTAAATATATATATATAATATATATTACAATTATATAAAATAAGAAATATTATTTTTTTAATATTTACCTGTCACTATCTGAAAAGTCTTTTTTAACATTATATTTCCATCCTTCTGGTCTTCCTGCAGCATCACCACAATAAAAACTATTATCATAGTCTATTAAATATGGAAAATTAATAATATTAATACATTAAAATAAAAAAAGAATATATTATGAGAAATTATTATATATATATATATATATATATATCATTATTCTATTTATATTTTATTTATTTATTATTTTTAACTATCACTTCTTAACTATTATTTTTTATTATTATTAAAACTTACCTATATCAGTATTATTATATTTTTCTAAGAAACGATTCCACATTCCTTTACATGGTTTTCTAAAATTATCCTTTTCTATAGCACAAAAAATAATTATTGGTATGTCTAAGATTTTGAATATATTATTAATTTTAGTTTTAAATTGGCTTTCCTTTAATTTAGCATTTTTTTTTGCATTTTTTCTTGTAAAACCATTTTGATTTGAAAAAATTACAATACGATAACTGTATATGATACATTTTTTTTTTTAAAAAAAAAAAGGTATTATATAGATAAGATAATTAATATAATAATTGTATAACAATAAAATGATATAAAAAAAATTATAATGACATTTATAAAAATAGTATTAGTAATAATAATTTAAAAAATAAGAAAAAAAAAGTTTTAATAATTGCAAAAATAAGAAATGTCTTCAATATATTAAATTATATTTTGAGAAAATGAAATATATATATGTATATATAATATTATATAGTTTAATTACCCATCTTTAACTAATTTTTTTAATTTACTTGGAATACTTGTATATAAAAATTGCCAGTCATCTTCATTTTTTGGAAATTCATTTTTTCCTTTTGTTTTAATGAGTGTTTTATCCTTTAATATTATATATATATATATATATATATATAAAGATAAATGAATATTTTAATTTTCATCCTATTTAATATAATAATAAATATAATGAAAATAATATTATTAATAAAATAATTATATTTGTACCAAATCAAATGATGCAATTTTACTATTTGAAGTTTGAGTTCCTTGACTTCTAACAAATAAAGTATCATCTTCATACCATTCATCTTCAGCCATTTCAACTTTTTATTAAATATAATATTATATAATAAATTTTTACAAAATATAATTTTACAAAATATAAAATTTTTAAATAAAACAAAAAACTAAATAAAACAAACAAACAAACAAACAGGAAAAAAAAAACTAAAAACAAAAGAGTCTTATATATATTATTAATATATGAATATTATTCTTATTATGAATATAATAATAATGATATAATAATAATTCTAAAAAATGAAAAGTAATAATAATTATTATTTTATATTATATAATTTTATATTATTTTTTTTTTCTAGTTTTCATTTAACTTTTAAATTTTTTTTTCTTTACCTTCTTCTAATTTTCTTTTTCTTGGACTCATTTGTATTTGAACACTTTTTTATTTTAATATTTTCTGTAAAAAAAAAATTATATATATATATATATATTTTTTTTTTTTTTTGAATAATAAAATAAAGTAATTTATTTTAATTAATAATTTACAGATTTTCTATAAAATATTAAGTTCTATTATATTAAATTACAAAAAAAAATTTTGTTCTTTAATAATATTTATTTATTTATTTATTTATTTATTTATTATTTATTTATTTATTTATTTATTTATTTATTTATTTATTTATTTATTTTAGAAACATTATGTCAGTTTTTTTTTTTTTAAAAAAATAAAATAAAAAAAAAAAAGTTTCGCTCGTTCTTCATTTGTTTGTTTAGTCTTCTTTATTAATTTATTTATTATTTATTTATTATTTCTTTTTTTTTTTTTTTTTTTTTTTTTTTTTTTTTTTTTTTTTTACAATATTATAAAAACAAAAATGTTAAGTCAAATATTATGTCAATTATTATGTCAAAAATTATATAATTATAGATAAAAAATTTTGTCAATAATACTATAAATGAAATATTTTTTTTTTTACAATTATTTATTACTTTAATGTTAATAATAAAAAAAATAGAATATATATATGTATATATTTATACATTTAGATATATATATATTTATAAATATATATATATAACATTAAAAATATAATAATAATTTATGTCAATAATATATGGTATTACTTTTTTATATATAATATTTGAATGTTTAAAGGAAAAATATATTTGTAATAATATTATTGTAATGTTTGAAATAATTTCAGTAAAAAAAAATAAAATTATATATAAAAAAGTTAATTAAATAAAATAGTTTATGTAATTTATCTGTTATGTATAATTAATTCATTTATTTTATAAAACAATGATAGGTATTATAATAAAATATTTTTGTAAAAAAAATTTTTTTTATATTTTTGTTAAATAATGGTAATAATTATATGTCATTAATTATAAATTGATATATTTTTTACGTATTCTTTTGATATGTTGTGTTATTTGCAAATATTAATGTGTTAATGGTAATTATATTTAAATAAATAATAAAATGCTTAATTATTAATATTTAAAAGTATTTATGCCAATAGTAATTATTTTTTTTTTGATATATTAAGCAATGATTAAAATATTTTTATGTCAATTATTAAATGTTATTTGTTAATTTTAAATGTGTCAATAATTAAATGTTATTTGTTAATTCTAATTGTATTATTATGTCAATAATTAAATGATATTTGTTAATTTTGAATGTACTGTTAAGTTAAGAAATGAATTATATTGATAATTAAATTTAAAATATTAATTGTTATTTTTGTATGCTATTATTTCGTAAAGTTTATAATTAAATGTTATTTTTTTTTTTAATATTATATGATTGTTATTTTTTTTAATATTATATATGATTATTAATATTACTGTTTAAAAAAAATATCTTATTAACTATGTTTTCTGATTATATAACAATTTATGAATAAATATTATAATAAATATTCATTATTGTTTCAAAATATGATATATATATATATAATAAAATAATTATAATGGATATCTTAATAATAGAGAAAGTAGATATAATAAAAAAAAAAAAGGTAAAATAAAAAGGTAAAACGTAAAAATTAAATTGTAAAATGTAAAATGTAAAAATGTAAAATGCAAAAAAGAATAAAAGAAAAAAGATTAATAGCGTAATAATAAAAACAAAATTTTTTTTAAAAAAAAAGAAAAAAAGAAAAAAAGCTTAAAATATATATTAAAAAAAGTAATTAAGTAATTAATGTGAACTAAGTATTTTTCAAAATAGAAAATGATAAAATAAAATTATTAGTTTGATTATATGATAATAATATGATATAAAAATAGATAATAATAATATATAGATATTATAAAATATAGATATAAGAAGATAATAATATAAAATATTATAATAAAAATATAATATATAGATATATAATGTATATATGATAATAATACTTTAATAGTATATAATTAATATAAAATAAAAGGAAAAAAAAAAATAAATAAAATAAAATAAAAAAAAAAGTAATAATAATATCAAAGCTCTTTCTTTCTTTCTTTTTTTCTTTGTTGGTTTTGAATATTTTTTTTTTTTTGTTTTTGTTTCATTTTTACTAAACCAACAAAACTATAAAAAGAATCATTTATGTATATATAAAAATGTTATCTCGATTCAAATCTTTGGAAAATTTTTCATGTTCCAATACTGAATATTAAAATTAACTACATAATGTCTTAAACGAACGGAGGCATTCCATTTATTTTTATCATGATTCAAGTTTTCAAGTTTTTCATACTTCCTTTTGTTAATATTATGGTTAATCTTAATATTCTTTATCTTGGAATACCTAGACCTTCTTTTTTTTTTTTTTTTTTTTATTTCATAAATAATTTAATAATTTATTTATTTCATATTTTTTATAATATCAATTATTATGTTAAAAATAATTAATAATAATATTTTTTTTTAATAATAAAAGAATAATAATATAAAACAAAAAATATATATATATTTAAATGAATGAAAAATAAATGAAATAAATATAGAAAAGAAATGTCATTATTTTTTTAATTTTTTTTTATTATTTTATTTTTATTTTATTCTTATTTTTATTTTTTATTTTTTATTTTTATTCTTATTACTTCTATTTTTTTATTTTTCATTTATTATTATTATTTATTATTGTTTACTTTTATTAACTTGTTTATTTTTATTTTCTATTTTTCTTTTCTTATTTTTTATAAAAATAAAAAAATAAAAATAAGAATAAAAATTAAAAAATAAATATTCTAATAAAGAATACTAATTTTATTATTCTATTTTAAATATATAAAAATCTAATCTATATATATTATTAATATATACTATTTTAAATTTTTTTTTTTTATTTTTTTCTTAATAAAATTACTTTTTCTTTGGTTGAAGCTTTTCAAGTAAAGTTTTTTCATCATAATTCTTTAAGAAGTCATCAATAGTTTCTTCCTTATAATTTAAAGTTTGAAGATGATATATTTCAAAGAAACCTTTTAAAGTAAGTTCTTCTCTATCATTTACATCAAATGAATCAATAATTTCTTTGTATTCTTCTGGAGTTAACTATATTAAAAAAAAATTATATAATATTATTTATATTATTATTAAAGTAATATTTATATTTAATATTAATTTTTATTATTAACATAAACAAAATATAATATAAATTAGCATATATAATAAATAAAATATATAAGGTAATAACCATAATAAATAAAAATAAAAAAAAAAAATAAAAAATAAATAAATAACATTTAAAATTATGACATATTAAATTAAAAATAAAAACTTTTTTCGAGAAAAAAAAAAATTAAAAAAAATTATTAATTACCTTCTTTCCATTAGTTTTGGAAAAGTAAACATTGATTTCATCATTGTTCCAATATCCATCTTTATCGGTATCATATTTTTCAAATAATTCTCTTAAAAGTTCTTCACATTCTTCAGTAAACCATTCATCACCGTCTTTTTCAACGAGTAAATCAAGTTCTAATAAAGTTTCTTTAGCGGTCTTCTTTTGAAAAATATTTTCCATGATGTATTATTATTACTTTTTTTTATATATATATTTATTTATTTACTTATTTAAATAATGAATTTTTTTTAAAAAAAAAAAAAAAAAAAAAAAAAGAATAATAGAATATAAAAAAATTTATATTATAAAATATTTTTAATTTGATTTGCTGCCCTACTGATTTTTTTTTAATTAAAATATTAATACATTATAATTAATATTAATTAAAAAATGTAATGTATAAAATGTGTGTGCCACTTTGTACTATAGTACATATATTAATAAATTAAATATATAAATATATAAATATATAATATATGTATATAAATGTATTAATTATTTTATTAAAAAATTTAAATCGTAATAAAAAAAAAAAAGGTTTATTCACCTGAGATGGGACTCGAACCCACAGTCCTTGCCTTAGGAGGGCAATGCCTTATCCATTAGGCCACACAGGCTTTTGAATTTTGAATGTTACGATATTCCCTCAAATATTCAATATTTCTAAAATCGCTGTTTTGAAATCTATTATTCTTAATAAACTAATATTATATTATATTAATATCTTAAAATATAATAAAATATTATAATTTTATTAATATCTTTACTATAAAAAATTCTTATAGTATCAATATTTTATTAATATCTTATAATAAAAAATATTCTTATATTATTAATATTTTATAATAAATTATATATACCATGAATAATATTTTTATAGTATTTTAATTTAATATTTTAAATTAATATTTTAATTAATATTTATAACAATTAATTTTTTTTTTATATTTTTTATTTTTTATAAATTTATTATGTATTATCTCAAAAATGTATTATATTTCATGGCTTAACATTATGGTATCTACATTCTCAGTTTATGAAATGGTTGGTATTTTATATTAAATTCAATAAAATGTATATTTTATTATAATATATATAATATATTTTTTATTGATATATAAAAAGGATAAAAATGTAATATAAATTTATTATTAATTTTTCCTTTAATAGATATTAAAGGAAAAATTAATAATAAATTTATGAAAAAAAAAAAAAAATACAGAATAGAATTTTCATTAATTAATCGTTGATAATAAAAATTATAAAAAAAAAAAAATGAAAAATTAAAAATAAAAAGTATTAATTAATATTCAATATTTATTATATAATCAATATATCTATAGTATAAAATAATAATTCTAAATAAATTAAATAATGAACTAAAGAACTTATAATATATTTTAATTCAAATATATAGTTTTAGAATTAATTGTATTAGCTATTATAATAATAATTATATAATATAATATAAATAGTATAATTAGATAATTATTATTATTAATATTGGTAATTTTTTTAGTTTTATAATATTATATATATTATATTAATTAATATATTATTAATTAATATAATTTTATAATTGAGTTGTATAAATTATTATATAAATTGTATAATTAATATTAATAAATATTCTTATTCTTATAAATCTTTGTAAGGTTGTTAACATATTAATTACTAATATATATTTATTAATCTTTAATTTTAATTATTTTTTGCTTTTAAAATAATAATTATAATTAAAAATTATCAATAAATGTTATTGTAAACTAAATTTTTAATAATATTTCTTATTTTAATTCTTGAAGTACTATAATTGCTTAAAAAAAATTATTTTTAAATAATTAATTAAATACTTTGTTAGGATTAATATATATTCATTAATTAACATCTTAATCTAATCATATATTTTAATCTAATGGTGCTTAACTCAAATTATTAATATTAGTTAATTATAATATTAACATAATTTTTGGAATTATATAGAAAAAATCTATGCTCTGATTTAGAGTACACTTTTTTTTTTAATGAATTTTCTTTTGCTTTTTTTAAAAGTTTTCAAAAAAAAAATTAATATATATATAATTAATATTTGATATTTGTTTTATATTACGATAAATTTTATGATATTTTCTATTTTTTTTTCTTTTTTCTGTTTTTCTTTTATTTTATTTTTTTATTCTCTTTTTTTCATTTTTTTTTCATTTTTTTTATCAATTATATATATATATAGTTAATAATATATTATTATATAAAAGGAAAATAAAATTAATTGGAAAAGAGAGTAATTAATCAACTTCTCTTTTTTTAAAATGTTTGGATTTAGATCATAATAATGATGTTACTGTTATATTTATATTTTTTATTAGAAATTATAATGATCCCAAATGTAACTTTATTTTATTAAAAACTATATTTTATATTTATATTATTAATATTAAATACTAATTAATTTTATATACTTTTTTTTTATTATTTTTTTTATATATTTCATTTAATATTATCTTTCAGCTTTTATTTTTTAATAATAACAATTAAAAAAAATGTTATTATTAACAATAATAAAAAAAAAAGTTGATAATTATTATAAAATTTAAAATAATTTTTTCATTTTATTATTTTTATAAGAAATTCTAAATTTTTGTATTTCATCAACTACGATGATTCTATTAGTAATTTGTTTACCACTGTTTAATTTAATAAACTTAGAATATTTAATAAATATAATATAATTATCAATATAATTTTTAATATAATTATTAATATCGGATTCATCAATTAATTTAAAATTATAATGATACCATGACTTTATTTTATTAAAATATTCTTTAATAAGTGTATCATTAGGTGCTACGATAATAGCTTTATCAAATATTTAATCAATATAGAATTTTTTTGATATTAATTTTATTTCAAATTTACTTATACATTATAAAAATAAAGAATCAATAACTTCTATAGAATTGAAAAATAATAAATTAAAAAATGAATGAAATTCATAGAAATTCATCAAAAGGTTCTTATAAAAATTAAGACGGTAGTGTTTATTATCTAAAATAATGACTATGAAAGAGGAAATGAATATATTTAAATAAACATTTTAATAAGACATGAAATAAATATAAAAAGAAAGATAAATATATTCTAAATCACCATTATTTTATTTTATGTATGTTTAGGTGAAAATGAAAAATTTAATTAAATATTTAGTAGAACATGAAACAGATATAAATGAAGAAGATTCTTTTAGTGAAACAGCATTTTTTTTATTTTTGCATGTTTAAATGGGTATGAAAATACTGTCAAATGTTTAATTGAACATAAAGTAGATGTAAATATTAAAGAAAAGTAATTCATTAAATCATGCATGAAAGTTTTACCCCATTATTTTGTGCTTGTCAGAGTGTGGAAATGAAAATATATTAGTAAAATATTTAATTGGGTATGGTGCAAATATATTGAAAAAGGAATTAAGCTCTTGTGAACATGGCGATGAAACCTCATTATTTTATGTAAGTAAAAAAGGATATGAAATTATTATAAAATTATTATAAAATGTTTAGTTGAGCATGGAACAGATATATTAATAAAAAAGATAGTAATAGTTTAATATTCCATTAATTGATGTTAGTGAAAATGGAAATGGAAACTATAATAAAATTATATAATTCAAAATGAAGTTCATATTAATAAAAAAGAAAGTAGTAAAGGTAATATCTCATTATTTTATTTTCGAATAATTAAGAAATATATACTATTAAAAATTTTAATAGAACATGAAGCAGATATTTATAAAGGGGATTCCTAGGGTGAAAACTGTATTATTTTATACATGTAAAAGATGCAAAAGTGAAAGTGGAAAATAAAATGAAATATTTAATTTAATAGGAAATAAATATTAATAAAAGGTAATTATGATGGTGTGAAACATCATTATTTATTTCATATCAAAAATGGAAGTAAAAATGTTATAAAAAATATTAATTGAATATGGAGCAGATATCAATCAATAAGGAAAATTCTCTTCATGAGACAGTATTATTGATTATATGTCAAAAAAAAAAAAAAAAGATAATGTATTAAAATGTTTAATTAAATATGAAGTAGATATCAATATAGAAGATTAAATGGGAGAAACCGCATTATTTTATGCATGTTCAAAAGGCAATAATAGTTATATATGATTATGATTATTATATATTATAATTTTGATATAATATATATAATAATAATATATTATAATTATAACAAAGGTGTATTATACATTATACATAAAACAAACATGTCAATAATAAACATATTTAATATCTCAATGTCTTTTTTTTATACAAAAATATATTTATTATATATAAATAATTGTTAAGGAAAAAAAAACAATAATAATAAATTATATATTAATTATTTATTTATTTAAATTTATATCTATTAATTTTTTTTTACTTTATCTCTATTTTTCTATCTGAATTTATTAAGTTTTTTTTCATTACTTATAAAAAAAAATATAATCATTAAATATTTATATATAAAAGTTTATTTTTTTTCATTACTTATAAAAAAAAAATATAATCATTAAATATTTATATATAAAAGTTTATTTTTTTTTATTGAAAAAAAAAAAAAAAACAAGAAACAAAATAATCGTATTCATTATTATATAATATGATTATATAAAGAAAAAAAGTATAATGTATCCATTAATAATTAAATATAAATGTAACAATGTATCCATTATTCAAAACATATAAAGTTTGGAAATAATTATGCATATAAAATAAATAATTGTTGACATGTTTCAATTTCAACAGTCATACAGTCATATATATATATATATATTTAAAACAATGTTTTAAAGTCAAAGTTATATATTAATTATTTTTACATAAATGAATTAATAATAATAATAATAATAATAATAATAAAATAACAAAATAATAATAAAAATGAAAAAAAAATGAAAAAAAAAAATAAAAATAAAAAAAAAATGATACAATAAAATATAAACAAAGTTCATAAATAAATATAAATCATTTATATAAATATTTTTTTTTAAAAAAAATATATATATTTTTAATATTTGTATTAAAGTTTAGTTTCTTTTTTTTAAAAAAGTATTCATTAAAATATTCTATAATATTATATAAATAATTAAGTTTTTTTTCTATTTACATTTTTATTATTATTATTTTGAAAAAAAAATAAACTTATTTTGTAAATAATTAATATTTCAAAGAAATTGATATTATTATATTATTATTATTATTTATTATATAATATTAATATTTTATAGTAAAAAAAAAATTTATATATATAAAGAGTTTTATATTATTATAATTTTTTTAAGTATATTTATAGCAAGTTTAATATTTATATGTGAATATTTAAAAAAAAAAAAACATAATAATTATCTCCTTTTATTATATATATATTTTTATATTATAAAATATAAAAAAAAAAAAACTATTATTATATAAAAGATATAAAAATATATATAATTATTAATAATTATTTTTTTATTTTTTTTTGGATTCATAAAAAACCACATGATTTTTTTTTATTTATTAATATAGAAAAAGAAAAATAAACACGTGAAATATGTTACAGGTCTTTATTATTTATATATATCTTTTTATTTTATATATATATATAATCTTGTTTAATTCTATAGTAGAAAATCTTTTTTAAAAAAAAATTTATGATGTAACACTTTTTTTAAAAAAAATTTTTTTTTTCTTTTTTGTCCCTAAATATTTACTATGAAATCATTAACAAAATATAAAAAAATGAGTAAACTGATTAGTACATGTTTCAAATTATTACACTTCTTTAATTCCTTAATTTATATTTTTATATACAAAATGTTAAAAAAAAAAAAAAAAGGTTTATAATTTTAGTTACAAATTAAAAAAAAAAAATGAACAAATTATCTTGATAAATATCTTATGTAAATCAAATTAATATTTTAATTTATAAAAAACAAACTAAATATGAATTGTAATTTTTTTTTTTAAAACATTTCAATTAAATATTATTAATTGTGTAATTATCAAATTAATATATAAAAAAAAAAAGTAAAATAAAATTAATATAAAAAAAAATGATAACAAATATTTATATTAAATAAAAAGAATTACATTTTTTAAAAAAAAATAATTAAAATGTATCATAATTGTACCATAACTATAAAAAATATTATTCTTAATTATGTCTAATTGTCTAATATCAATATAATATTTATTCGATATTATTATTCTTTTTTTCCTTTGTTCTTTTTTATATTATAATTCTTTTTTTTGTTTTTTTTGTTCATCTTTTCATTATTCTTTTCTTTCTTTTTATTTTACATGTTCTTTCTTTTTTAAAATTTTTTTCTTTTTTTTTTTCTTCTTTTTTTTTTTTTTTTTTTTTTTTTTTTTTTTTTTTTTTTTTTTTTTACAAGTTCTTTTTTAAAAAAATTATAATATTTTATTATATTTTATTATACTTTTTGTATTTATTTTTTTTTTTCATTTTTTATTTTATGTATTTTTTTTAATATATACAAAATATTTTGTAAATTAATTTTTTTATTAAATGTTCAAAAAATTTAAAAAATATTTTAACATTTTTGAACACAAATATAATATATTATTGTTTAAAAAGTCAAAAATTAATTAAAATTTTATAAATTATTTAGATTATTTTTATTTTTTTTTTCTTATATAAATAATTTATAAGTTTGTATTACCTAAATGAAAAAATTTTAATTATTATTTGTGAAACCATAAAAAAAATTAAAAGATTTTTTTTATCTTGAGGCAACGCGGTGTATCTAAAAATAATATAACAATAATATTAATAATAATAATAAAAAAAAAAGAACAAAAAAAAATAATTTTATTTAATAAAAAGAAAAAAAGATTATTAATAATATATAATTAATAATTAAAATAAATAAATAAATAAATAATATATAAATAAAATACAAAAAAAAAAAAAAAAAGAATATATATATTAAATATATTTATTATACTAAATTCATATATTATATTATATTAAATCTAATATATAACCAAATGATAATAATATATAATCAAATAAATTATTATTTAATATATAGTAATATATTTTAATATACTTATAATTAATTTCATTATATTGTATTATATATTATATTTATACATTTTTGTTAATAGAATATAAATATAAAATGAGAAAAAAAAAGATTATTATTAAAAGATGGACAAATTTAATAATATTTTGATATTAATAAAAAAAAAAACATTTATAATAAATTATAATAAAATAAAATAAAATAAAAATAATAAAGAATTGTATAACGGTATTTTTACTATTATATGATGTTAAAATAAAATAAATTGTATAAAAAAAAAAAGAACATTTTTATTGATATAATAAAAATGTATCATAAAAATAAATATATATTTAATATCTACATTATCAATTCATTCTCTTTTTATATATATATATAATAATTTTTGTATTCAATTTTATTATTCTTTTTTTCTTTTTTTATTTATGATTATTTTTCCTTTTTCCTTTTTCTTCTTTAGATTTTTTTTTGTATATAATATAATGCGATTTACATTTTGATATAATAATCATTTATAGTTTAATTAATAATTAATTTATAAATAATTTTTTCTTTTTTTTTTTTTTTTTTTTTTTTTTTTATTTTTCCTATTTTATAATTATTTTATAAAATTAATAATTAATGTAGATCTTTCATTTAAATTTGCTTGTTTTACCTAATATTACTTTTTTTATGTTAGTTCATGTGATAGTTAAAAAAATTTTTTTTATATTTATTATTTATCTTTCTTATTCACTTATTTATTTTTTAATTTCATTTCTATTTATTTATATTATATATTTTTATTTATTTATTTATTTATTAATATACAAAAACAAAATCTTTTATAAATTAATTTTATAATTTAATGTATCAAAAAAATAAAAAAAAAAAAGTTTTAATAATTTGGAACACAAATATAATATATTATAGTTATTATATTTAAAAAACTTTTTTTTTTGATAAATGATAATAGTTTTGTATTACCTAACTGAAAAATTTCTTGGTTGTGAAACCAAAAAAAAAATAATGGAAAATCTTTTATTTTTTATTTTTTTTTTTTATTTAGAGGCAACCAAGGTATAAAATATTTATAAATAAAAATAAAATAAAGAAAGAAAAAAGGGGGGAAAGTTATATATAAAAATTTTTACATAACATAAAAGTAAAAAAAAATAAATATAAATAATGAATCTATTAATATTATTAAAAAGAAAAAATGAAATCATAATAATAGAAAATATAGAAATATATTTTTTAAAATAAACAATATAATATAAATAATAATATAAATAATAATATAAATATAATAAAAATATAATATAATAAATAATATAATGATAATATAATGATAATTATATATAACCAAAAAAGGAATTTTATATTCTATTGTAATGATATTATATTATTTATTTATATTAATTTATAATTTTATTATGTTTATTTATATATTTATTTATTATTGAATTTATATAAATGAAATTATTACAAGAAATAATACAGAATAAAAGAATGTTTTTTTTTTTTTTTCATTTTAATTTATTTATTTAATCTTTAATTATTAAATTTTTTTTTATTTATATAATTAATTTTTATTTTAAAAAAAAAAAAAAATACATGTCATAAATGATGAATATATCATTTATAACTCTCCCATGTTATATTTTTTATTATTAAAAATTTATTTTATTTTAATTTTTTTTATCATTTATTTTATCATTTATTTGTCATAATCATTTTTTCTAATAATTAAAAATATGATCACTATTATTGGTATTTTATAGGTATAATAAATCACTTGTTAAACCATTGTATCAGAAATAATATTATTATATAAACTTGCCTACAATTTAAATAATAATATTAGAATTACCCCATATTCTGGGAGGCGAATAATTAATTAAAAAAAAATTACTGAATATTCATTAAGTATCCACATATTATAAACTTTATGTCATTAAAAAGCTTATAAAATAATGAAGAAACATAAAAAAAAAAAAAAAAAAAAAAGAAGGCTTATTATAAACCTTATTCATAAAAAACTTAAAAAAATAATAATTAATTTTACATATAGTCATAAATAATTAATCTAACATATAGTTATAAATAAGTAATAAATAAATAATTGTAATTAAGCAAAAACCTATTCTATATATTATATTATTTACATTAAGTAAAAAAAAAATTATATTAATTATTTTATATAGTTTTTATTATATTTTATTTAAAATATTAATTACATTCATTTATTTTGCATTGATATAACCGTTTTTTTTTTTTTTTTTTTTTTTTTAATTTTTAATTTTTAATCACTTTAAAAAAATTTAGGCATATTCATTTCTTTATTTTTTATTGATTCAATTATTTATTATAGTTATAAATTTTATTACAGTTATTATATATTAATAATATATTATAACAATTTAAAATAATATAATAATAATAATAAAATATCATTTTAACAATATATTTGATTCATTTTTTATTTTATTATATTATATTAAATTATAATTAATATATTTTTATTTGAATACAATTCTTAATTAATATTTTTTAAATAAATAAAATGTTAAATGTTATTATTGAAGTTTTGAATTAAAAAACGTAAATTTTATAAATTAAATTAAATAAAAAATAAATAAAATAAAATAAAAAAAATAAAATAAAATAAAATAAAATCAATATATAAATATATAGATACATATATATAAAAAAATTTCTTATTTAATTTTGTTATTTTATTTATCCCATTTTATGTCACCCGTGCATAAAATAAGTAAAAAAAAAATTGGCATTTTTTTTAAAGTCAATATAACATAGAAATGAAAAGAAAAACTGAATAAGGAAAATAGGAAAAAAATTTAGTAAATGCTTTCTTTCTTTCTTCTTTTTTTTATTATTATTATTATAATATTTATTTCATTAAACAAATAATAAAATAATAAAATAATATTAAAATCTTTTATTATTATTAAATGCTTTTTATTGTAAATTTAAATTTTTTAATGGTTTATATTACTTTTATCATAATTATATAGCTGAGTTTTTTTTTTCTTTTTTATTTAATCCTAATTATTATGGTAAAAATGTTAAAGAAAATTTATGACTTTTCTTTTTTTTTTTTATTTATTTTTTATTATTTGGTGCCAACTATTTTTTTTTAAGATAATATTTTTATATTTTATATTTTATAATATATTATTTGTCATTGTTTCAATAAATTAAAAAAATTTTATTTTATTTTTTTTTTTTTTTAAATGAGTTATTGATACATTATTAGAGATATTTCTATATATACACATATTGTTTCTTTTTTTTTTTTTATTTTTTTACAATAGACTTTTTATTTTGTTAAAATAAAAAATGATATCATTTTAATATATATTAATAATTATTTATTATTTATTATTTATGGCTATATGGTTATAAAAACTAATTATTATTTTAATATATTATGACATTATATTAAAAAATTTTTTTTTTTTTTTTTTTTAAAAAATATGCCTATTCAATATTATAAATTAATTATTGACATCATAAAAAAAACTTTTTAAACTTTTTTTTTTTTTTTGAAACATATTAATAAAACCAAAATATTGTTTTTTGTTTATAATTTTTTTATTATTATATATATTTATATATATTTATAATATAAATATGTTTTTTAGGTATAATATATGTATGTATGTATGTCTTTTTATAATTATTCAATTGTATATATATTTATTTATACATGTAATATATTTATAATTATTCATTCTTTCTTAACTTATTTAAAATTTACTAATTTATTTTATTTTATTTTATTTTTATTTTTATTTTTATTTTTATTTATATTAATATTTTTTATTTCATTATTTTTTTTTTTTTTAAAATTTCTTGGAAAAAAAATGATAATGAAAAAAAAAAAATTGATGTATTTCTAATTTCTATTTATAATATTTAAAAGTTTTTGAAAGTTAAAACTTTTAAAAAAAAATTTTTTTTTTATGTTTTGAATTATTTATAACATATTTTTGTTTTTGTTTTTTTTTTTTTTCTTCTTTTTTTGAAACTTAAAAAAAAAAAAAATAAAAAATGATTCAATTAAAAACAAGTAATTTACAAATTAAATCTAATGAAAAAATTTTTATATTGGTAAGATATAATATTTCAAAATTAAAATATTTAAAAATAATAATAAAAAAAAAAGGTGTAAAATATAAAAAAAATAAAATTGATTGATATTTAAAATGTTATTGTATATAAAAATGATATAAAAAAAATAATAATAAAATATAAATATATATATAGATTTATATATTTATATATATATATGAAAGTTAAAAGTTATAAGAACGTCCCCCATTTTTATTATTAAGAAATCATTTTGGGTTTTTTGTTTTTTGTTTTTTTTTTTTTTTTTGTTTTTTCTTGAAATAAAAAAAAGTTAAAGAAGTTAAATAAATTAATTTAAATTCATTTATTCTTCTTTTTTAACTTCTTCTTCTTCTGATTTTATTTTCTTTTCAACTTTTTCTAATTTAATTTCATTTTTCTTTTCTTCTTCTTCTTCTAATTTTCTTTTCATGATTTTACATTCATTTTTACATTCTTCTAATTCTTTTTCTAATTCCCTTATTCTATCTCTTAATTGATTTTCTTTTTCATTCCATTCTGGTCTACTTTCTTCTAATATAGCAATTTTTGTATTTAAAGTATTATTATCATTTTCTAATTGTTTAACATATTTTTCTAAATTTTCCATTCTTAACATTTTTCTCATTCTTGATCTTCTGGCAGCTTCAGTATTCTTCTTACGTTTAATAGCTAATTCCATAGAAATCATTTTTTGTTGTTCATATAAAATATTTTCATTAATATTATTAAATACAATAGGTTGTCCTGGCATATGACCTTGTATCGTATTGGGTTGACCATTAGCATAATAAAGTTGATTATAAGAAGTAGTATTTTGAATCATAGGATTTTGTCCTTGTGGTCCTTGACCTTGAGGTCCTTGATTTTGGGCTCCTTGACCATTAGAATTAAATATCATTACATTTTGTCCATTTGCTGTTGTAACATTTGGTGGTGGAATAACATAAGAATTATTGGATTGATGACCGGCAACCGTAATATTTTGTTGAGGAATAGGTAATGGAGTATTTTGAGGTTGATGGGATGGAAGTGTAGCATTATTATAAATGGAATCATTAGAATATGGATAGGAGGATGGTGAAACATATTGATTTGGTGAAGAATAATTAGATGGTATTTGAGCTTTTAAAACAAAAGTATCATTATTATTATTGGAATCATTATTATTATTGGATTTATTATTATTTTGTTGTTGTTGTTGATTAAGATTGGAATCATTATTACCATTATTATTGAAATTTTCATTTCCATTTTGATCATTCATCATATTATTGGAATTTTGATAGGAATTAGTATTATTATTATTAATATTTTGATGATTATTATTACCATGATTATTTTGATTTGGACTATTTTGGTAATTATTATTGTTATTATTATTATCACTAGAAGAATTAGTTATAATCGTTGAAGGTAAACCATTTAATGAATTAAAATTATTGGGATCAACATTAAAAGTATTAGTAGTTGAAGGAGAAGCAGAAGAGGCAGTAGAAAC
>MCFG01000004.1:427500-437500 GCA_002104895.1 Anaeromyces robustus | reverse complement strand
TGGTATTACCAATACATGTTATAATGATGATTTATATACAAGATATGCCAAAGAATTTAATGAATATGCTAAACAAAATAATTTAGATATTGAATTTGAAATAAATGTTTTCACTAAAGATAATTCTACAGTAGTCGTTACGGAATATGAAACAGTTATAGAATCTCTTTTAGAAAAAAAATCAAATCGATATGATTTATTCTTTTATGATAATATTTTCACTTTTAAATATGGTTCTCATTATTTAAATTTAGAAAATTATTTACCGCCTGAACATTTTAAAATTTATGAAGAGGCTCAAATTGCTAGAACTTGTTATTATAATAAAAAATGGGTGGCCTTGGTAATTCTATTAATTATATATATCTTTTTAATCTTTTTTTTACTATTATTATTATTTTTATTATTACTTTTAATATCATTATTATTATTATTATGAATTATGATTATATCTTTTAGTCTTTTTTTTTTTTTTATAATAAATTATGT
This sequence comes from Anaeromyces robustus, assembly GCA_002104895.1. Classification (NCBI taxonomy): domain Eukaryota; kingdom Fungi; phylum Neocallimastigomycota; class Neocallimastigomycetes; order Neocallimastigales; family Neocallimastigaceae; genus Anaeromyces; species Anaeromyces robustus. Next base: position 437,011 of record MCFG01000004.1, on the reverse strand, counting down.
TTATATATATATATATAAAACATTTATTATCTTCCATATTTATTAAATATTATTAATATTGTATTATTAATTAAAAAAATTATATTATAAATATATATATATATATTTATATATATATATTATTATTATATCTCCATATATTGATATAGCCTATTAAAACAGATGTAACTGTATTATACTATAATGATAAATATTTACAAAAATATAATATTACAATTCCTAAAACATGGGATGAATTATTAAAATCTGCAAAATACGCTTTAGAACAAGAAAAAAAAGAAGGAAATACAGAATTTATGGCTTATAATGGATTATTTACTCGTAAATTAAAATTTTAATTTAATTATATTCATATATTCATATAATATATAATATATAATTTATTTTTTTATTTATTATATATTATATATTTATTTTTATTTATATTAAATAGAATATAATGCTAATATTTTATTTTTTTTATATTTTTTTTCAAATTTATTGTATATATATTTTAATTATACCATTTTATGATTATACAATAATATATATCAAATATAATAATAATAATAATAATAATAGGTACAGAAATGGGAATGTGTTCTTTATATGAATTTATATATTCTTTTAGAAATTCAATAGATGCTCCTTTCCCAGATATTCAAAGTCAAGAAGTGGTTGATTCTTTAGAAATGATGAATAAATTAAAAACTGAAGTTTCTTCAGGTAAGAAAATGAAAAAAGAAAAAAAAATATATATATATATATATATAATAATTTTTATAAAATATTAAAAAATAACAATAATAATAAATAGTAAAATATAATGATAATAAATAATAAATTAATAATAATAATAATAATAATAAAATTTATAGATATAATATATATAATATAATATTTTAAATAGTAAATTTTATAAAATAATGCGTAATTTTTGTTTTTTTTTTAATTATTATTATTTTTATTTTTATTAAAATTATTCTTTTAATATTTTTTTTGTTTTTATTTTTATTTTTATTTATATTTTTATTATTATTAATTATAATAATAATAGCTGAGGTTTTCCAAAAATTAGAAGAATATACAGAAGAATATTTTGATACTGGAAACTTTTTATTTCAAAAATTTTGGTATTGTCCATGGTTAAATTATAATTTTACTATACTTCCTGGTAATATAGAAAATGTTTCAGGATCAGCACTTGGAGGTTATAATTTAGGTATAAATAAATATATTTCAGAGGAAAAAAAAAATGCTACCGCTCAAGTTTTAAAATTTTTAACTTCAATACCTATGCAAAAAAAATTATTACAAGAATATCGGTTTTTAACTTCTATACCAGAAATTTATGAAGATGAAGAAATTTGTGCTACCTTTAATTGTGATGCTTTAAGAAGAGTTCAATTAATTGAACGTCCTACAACAAAATCCAACGATTATAGTGATTATTCAGAAAAATTTAGAAATTATATTTATGATTTTTTATACGGGGATAAATCTTCAAAATATGTTTTAGAAAAAATTGATGATTTAACAAAAATACATTATATTACTTTAAATAATAAAGATACTTCTATGGGACTTTCATTTTTCATTATTGCATTAGTATGTTTAATACCTATTTTAATTTCTATAATTCCATTATTTATAGAAAAATATAAAGGTTATTTGACTTTTTTACCTACAGATTTTTGGATATTAATAATTTTAGGAACTTGTATCATGATCGGTTCACCTCTTTTAGAATTAGGAAAATTATCACCATTTAAATGTCATTTCAACGTAATATTAATTACTTTTGGATGTACTCTTAATATTATACCAGTATTTTTCAGATTTGTGGTTAATTTCCCAGAAATTAATCGAGTTTCCTTAAAAATTTCAAAACATCGTTATAAATTTTTATTACCTTTTTTATTTATAGATGTACTCACCAATTTATCATTATTAATTACTCCTTATAAAATTATAAATAATAGTTTTGAAGAAAAACTTTATAATGTTTGTGAAATGGAAAATCAATTTGGAAAATTTATATTAAATGTTATGTTTATTTATCGTATATTTCTGGGTTTATTTGCCGTATTTTTTTTATTTATTGAATGGAGTATTGAAAATACTCATAAAGAAATCAAACTTATCTCATCAGCTATTACCGTAGATGCAGTATGTTTTGTCATTTTTTTAATATTAAAATTAATCGATACGAAACATAAACTTTTTATGGCTTATAATTTTATTTTTGGATTAGTGGTGATCATCTTTGCTTTAACAAATTATATTTTCCTTTATGGAATGAAGGTTATTGAAATTTTGATTAGTAATAAGATTAAAACAATGGATGATAGTGATGTAAAACTTTATATGGGTCAATTTGCTTCTTCAAGAAAAACTATTGATAGTTCCTTAGTTATAAGTAAATTATCTTCAAGTAATAATAATTCCACTTCAACCCTTAATAAAATACTTAATTATCATTATAAAAAATCCATTTCGGATTCTAATTCTAATCCTTCACTTTCCAATCAAGGAAGTGTTTATAATAGTTTTTCAAGTGGTATTAATACTAGTGGTTTACAAAGTAGTACTGCACAACAAAGTACTGGTATGCATAGTAAATTAAATGAAAGTTTTAGTTGTACTGGTAGTAATGATGCTGTATATAGGGATAGATTATAATGAAAAAAAAAATTTTTTTTTTTTTTCTTTTTCTTTTTAAAAAGTAAAAATAAATTAAAAAAATTAAAATAAATCAATAAATCGAAAAAAAAAAAAAAAAAATAACTAAAAATTAAATATTAATGATAATAAACTTTTTTCAAAATAAATAAATATCATTTTTTTAAAAAAAATATATATATATATACATAACAAATAACTATAATATTAACTGTAACATTAACTACAAAACCAACCAAAAATTATAATAATATTTTAATTTTAAATATTAGTTATTAATATATAATTATTAATAATTAATATTGGTATAAAAAAAAAAGTTTTTAAAAATTGATATTTAACTTTATTTTTTATTAAAAATATGTATAAAATGTTTATAATACAATGAATTGTAAACGATATTTTAAATATTTAATATTTAACATCTTAACATTATAAGAAATAATTTTTTTTTAAAAAAAAAAAAAAAGAAATATATATTTTACTTTTTATTTTTTTTATAATATGTATATGTAATATGTAATAGAAATATCTCAATTATCTTCAAATGAATGATTCATTACATTTCTCAAAAAAAAAAAAAAAAAAAAGACCTACTTTTTTACCTATCTTTCTCAGAAATTGAGATATTTACATTATTACATATTATATATTATTTTTATATTTTTAAATTTATATTTATTCATTTTAAATACTTTTTGTATTTACATCATATTTTAGTATAATGAATATTTGTATAACATTATACTAAAATATGGAATCTTTTATAAAATATGGTAATAAAGTAGTATAATGAATAATTACAATATTTAGATAGTAATAATCATATAAAGTTTTATAGAATAACATATGTGTAAAATCATTACATCGAATGTACGGAATTTTGTCTATGTCATATCGATTCTAAGTCTCAAACTATGCAGATGTGTAAAAATTATAATATTATTAATAAAAAACTTTTTTTATAAATTTTATTAATATTATTAAATTTTCAAAACGTATAAAAATACATTAAAATCTTTATTTTATATATAAAAAATACATAAAAAAAAAAAAAAGAGGTTTTAATATACAAAGTACATAAAAAATGATAATTTTTCTTATTCTTATACAAAAATAAATATATAAAAAAATGTTTATATATATATATATAAAACATGCTTTATATATTATATATATAATATATATAAATAGATATATTTTATATTATATAAGTTATATACTTTATTCCATACAGTTTATACAGTTCATACAAAGTCTGTCTATCAATAAAATCATAGAAATCCTCAAAGACTATGAATATAGTGCTCTTTTTATTTATTATTATTATTTTTGTTTATTGATGAACATATTAAATATTGACAGTTTTATTACATGAATATAGAATGTAATGTACATAAATTTTTGTACTTCATTTTATATGATTAATTAAATACATTAATAAAATTTTTAATATTAATAAATTATATTGGAAATAATAAAGTAAAATAAATATTAAAGTAGAATTCATTAAAAGTACAAATAAAATATAATATAATAATGTAAAATAAAAATAAAAATAATATATATATATATATAAATTAGTTTTTTTTAAAAGTATTCCATAAGTTACATCAATGAAATCTTGGTGTATCTTTAAGAGCAATCATAAAATAGTAGTAATTAATAATATTTATGAAAATATAATTTAAGGAATATAAATTATTTACTGTTAAAAAGTATAATTTTATTTTATTTTTGTTTGTTAATATATCTTTGTACATTTAATTAAATAAAATATAGTTTTCGTATAAAATGTATTAGCAATTATTTATATATAATTTTTGAATAATTGTTAATGTCATATATAGATAATGACTTATAATAAATTCGAATATTTATATATATATAATTATATTTTAATTAAATAAATAATATATTTATACATAATAAATAATTTCCTTTTTTTTTTTAAATAAAAAAAAAAAATTAATATTTTTATTATTTTTATTATTATTTTATTAATTCTTTTATTACTTTTTTTTTAATAAATGTAAATAACATTACATAAATACAAAATACAAAATACAAAATACAAATAACACATACGTAATTAACAAACTGCATTTATAAATACTCAACAAATATTAAATTTTTTATATTCCTATAATATTATAGAGAGAGGTGGCTATTGAACTATTGAAATAAAATAAGAATTATATAACAATATATATAACATAAATAAACCAAAATGTATATAGATGGGAAATGAAATGAAAAATATATAATATTTAATAAAATTAAATAAGATTAAAAGAAAAAAAAAAAAAAAAACTATATATATTTTTTAAAAAAAACATAAAAAAATATGGATTATACTTAACACATTTTATTGAAAAAATTTTTAAGAAAGTTATTTAGGATTTTGATGGCTTTAATATTTAAATAAAAAAAAAAAAAATTCTGCATCAATTATTATATAAAGATTAATATAGTTTATATAGTTTATGCATGTTTTTCTTTTTTTTTTTTTTTTTTTTTTACTTTTATTTTAATTTTTATTTAAATAATTTTTTTTTATTTTCTTATATTATATATATATAAAATATTATTATAATAATTAGGATATATAATATAAGAGGTAAAGTTTTACTTAAATTTTATAATAAAAAATATTCATCTTTAATTATAAAAATTGAAAAATAAAAAAAACTCATTTTTTATTTTACATAGAATATATATTATACAATATATTATAATATATTGTTATCAATTATAATTATATGCATCAATAAAATAATTTTGACATTTTTTTTTTAATTAATTAATTAATTAATTAATTAAATTTTATTAGAATAAGTTTCATTTTTATATTATTTTTATTATAGTATTAATGTATATAAAGTTTCATAATTCTATTTTTCCTAATCATTTCTTTTTTTTTTTTCTTAATCTTTTTATCTTTTTAGTATTTTATAAAATCTTTATAATAATTCAAAGAAAAGAAAAGAAAAATTTTTATATAATTTATTATTGTTAAAAAAATAAAAAAAATTTAGAAAATGAGTTTTATGGACCAATTACTTCATCCAACATCCTTCTTAGGTCTTACTGACCTAAGAATGGGTACTATTATTCTCGCTATTATTAACTTTGTAATTATTATTATTTTTTTTTTATAAAAAAATATATAATTTATTTTTTTATTTTTTTTTAAAAGACGTAAAAAAAAATATATATATATATATATTCATCTATAAAATATATTTTTATTAAATTAGCTTTTAATATTATCCAATTTTGGTGGAGGTGGTAATAGTCTTCAATATCTTGTTTACTCAATAATTGCTGTTGTTTCATTAATTTGTACATTCCTTGGTGCTTGGGGTGCTTTCCACGTTAGTATAAATTTTAAATATTAATAAAATAATCATATTAATATTGTATATATATTTATTTAGAAAAAAAAAAGTTTTTTTTTTTTTTCCATTATTTTTAAAAATATTATATTAATATTTATATATATTTATTTAATATATATTAACTTAAATTATAGAACAACTTACAACATGTAACTTATTACTATTACTACTGTTTCGTTAATGTTGTTATCGCTGTTTACAATTGTATTATGTCTCTTATCAGTGTTTTACTTTGGTTAACTATTGTTAACATTTTCTTCTTAATTGTTGCTGTAAGTAATAATTATCATTTGAAAAAAAAAATATATATATATATATAATATTTGTAATCCATTTTTAATGATTAAATAGTTTATTGAAAAATGTATTAAAAAAATTATTAAATAATACATTAAAAATATTAAAAATATATATATATATTAAAATGTTATATATATACTATATAGATTTACACTTTATCTATTGTTAAGGGTTATCTTGGTAGTGGTAATAGTGCTTCTGGTGCTGCTGCTACTGTTTAAATTAATAAAAAAAAATTTATTACAAACCAATAATTATAAATCGCAATTATCAAAAAAAAAAAAAAAGTTTTTTTTTATTACATAATATTTTATATACAAAAAATAAGTAGATTTATAAATTTTTATTAAATGTATTTAATAACAATTAATCGTTTATTTCGATGTATAATACACTTTATGGATTCAATGAATTACATTATGGATTGATTCAATGAATTATTAATAATTTCATTAAATTATTAATAAAATAATGGAATTATAAATGAATAATTTCATTAAATTATTGATAAAATAATGGATTTATACATAAATTATTTCATTAAATTATTAATAAAATAATGGAATTATAAATGAATAATTTCATTAAATTATTAATAAAATAAATAAATAAAAAAAAAAAAAAAAAAAAAAGACAAAAAAAAAAAGTATAAATAGAGTATGTCTATATTATTTATGGAGTTATAGATTTTTTTTAAGTGTAGAGATCAATATGTTGAAAGTTTTTAGTTTTTTATAGATGATCTTTATAATAATGTATGTGATTGTGAATTCATATTATAAATAAATATATATATATATTTATAATATATATTTATCATTTAAAACATATATTAAATAATTTTTTATAAACAAAAAGATATTAATATTATATGATTAATAATTAATTATATTAATAATATTGTATTTATATATATTTTTTTAGAAGTAACTATAAAAATATTAAAATAATATTTATAGGTCACATATTAAAAAAAAATCTTATAATATTTTTTTTTTTATTTTATTTTTTGTTTTGTAAATTACTATATATTTATTTAAATATAATTATCAAGACTTTTAAAAGTGATGATATAAACCTACACCATTTAAGACAAAGAGCATCGAATATCGAAACCGATAAAACATCATCATAAATAATATTTCGCGAATTGTGATATTTTTTTCAACTACAAGACTTTTTAGCTTCCTTTTTATATATATATATATAATAATGATTATCCAAGGGAGAGAGTTTCATATCTACATTAAAAGATAGTGTAGTGATCACTATCAAGACTTTTAAAAGTGATAATACAAACCTACACCATTTAAGACAAAGAGTATCGAATATCGAAGCCAATAAAACATCATCATAAATAGTATTTCGCGAATTGTGATATTTTTTCAACTATAAAACCTTCATAGCTTCCTTTTATATATATATATATATATATATATATATATAAATAATAATGATTATCCAAGGGAAAGAGTTTCATATCTATATTAAAAGATAGTGTAGTGATCATTATCTATAATAATATAGATATTATTATAGATAATTATTTTTTTTTTTTGTTTTATAATAATATTGTATCATTTAGAGAAGAGTGAAATTCGAATATGTATCATCCATCGGAATTATTATAATTTCAGAAATTTATTATATTAACTCTTTATATTATAAATATTTAATATATATAGTAAATATTTATAATATATGTTAATAATAATAAAATTTTCGAAAATTTATTAATTATTATCACTTTATAGTCTTTTTTTTTTTTTCTTAGACTAAAGAGGGAATATGCTTCATTGTTTTTATTTAAAAGATAGAATTTTTAATATATATTTAAACTTATTATATTATCGAAATAGAATTAAAATAAAAAAAAAAAAAAAAAAAGACTATAAAGTGATAATAATTAATAGATTTTATATATAATAAATATAATTTTTAATTGTTCATTATGTATATCATTATGTTATTTACAATTATTTAATATTATATACACAATGTAACATGTAACATGTAAAAACTATTAAATAAATAAATATATAGGTTAATGAATTAAAATGATAAATTAATATATATATATATATATATATATATATATATATACATATATTTTCCCTTATTAATATTATAATTTTTTTTTTGTTTTAAATATAATAATAACGGAATAAAAACATTAAAATAAAAGGGAAAAATTAACCGATTATAAAAATTGAAACAATCCACCCTATAAATTATAAATAAATAAACAAATAAATATGTAAATAAATTAATAATAAATAAATAAATAAACAAATAAACAAACAAACAAACAAATAAATAAATCATAGTTTTTAATGATGATATAATAATAATAACACCAATGTTATTATTATTTTATATTTTTTATCCATACAAAATCTATATCAATTAATTGCTAATAATTTATATTTTATAACTCTTTTTTTAAAAAAAAAGAATTTGTTTATTTTTCATAATAAATGAATATATAAAAGATTTCATATATAATATATATTTATTTTAAATTTAAATAAAAAAAATATCTTAAAAATAATAAATTAGTTATAATAATGTTATTATAAATAAACCTTTTCTTTCTATTATTAAAGGGTATGTAAATTTCTTTTTCTTTTTTTCTTTCTTTTTTTTTTTTTTTTTTTTTTCCTTTTCTTCCATATCAATAATTGTCAATAAGGTTTGATTTTATAATTAAATTTTTAATTAATTTTTAATTAATTTAAACAAAAATGGACAAAAATTTTTTAAAATGTAAAAAAAAAAAGAAAAAAAATTTTTTAAATCATAAATCTTATTTTTTATAAAAAGTTTTATTTCCTTATTATTAAACAAAGTTGATGCACACCAAAAATGAAAAAAGAAAAAAGAAAGAAAAAAAAGTAAAAAGGAAAAAAGGAAAAAAGAAAATGTTCAAATTATTAAAAAAATGATTTATTATATATACAATGGAATGCATATGCTATTCTATATATATTCAACACTTGAACCATACATATTTTTTTTTTTTCTTTTTTTTTATCCTGTTACATAAAAATGTTTTAGATAAATTACCATAAATTAAATTCTTTACTATAAATTAAATTCTTTACCATAAATAAACCATAATTTGAAACATTTTACTGTCATTTAGAAAA
>MCFG01000004.1:392500-422500 GCA_002104895.1 Anaeromyces robustus | reverse complement strand
TTAAACTAATTAATTTTTATTTTTTTATTTTTTTATTTTTATTTTAAAAAAATAATAATAATAATAATAAGTGTGGTAAAGGTGATCCAGATTCCATGGAATTAATGATCTATTTACCATTTTCGGATGAACCCGAAAAACCACTTCAAATTATGGTTAAAAAAACGGCTACAGTAGAAGATGTTATTGGTTATTCATTATATGAATATAATGAAGCAGAAAGAAAACCTGTAATTACAAGTGAAATGGATGTTCCATACTGGAACATGAGAATTGTTGAAGATGATGGTGAAATTGATGAAGATTTTCCTGGTAAATATTTTATAAAAATATATATTTATATATTATAATTATAATTAATAATAATATAATTGTTATATATATATATATATATATATATTATAATAATAATAATATAATTGTTATTATATATTATCATTATTTATTAATTTCTTTTTTTTTTTTTTTACATTTTTCTTCTTTTTTAAAAAAAAAAAAAAAATTAGCTTTGGAAAGATCAAGAAAAATTCAGAAATTTGCTTTCGATTCATTTGCTATATGTAAAGCTTCACAAGCTGAAAGTAAGTTACATATATATAAATAAATCTATTAAAATTATATAATCATTTATATAAATGTATTTATATATTTATATATTTAATCATTATTAATAATATATTTTATTTTAAATCTATCTATCTATTATATAAAAAGTATCTAAAAATCTTTCTGTTAGAACCACTAAACAAACTAAAACTGTTACTAATGTTGTTAAACCAGCAGCAGATGTCACCATTACAACAGATTCTTCATCAAAAACTTACTTTATTCGTGTTAATCTTTATTCTACATTAGAAGTAAAACAAACTACAACTCAACAATTCCCATCAAATATGCTTTTAAGAGATGTATTTAAAAGCATTTGTCAAAAAAGAAAATATGATATTAAAGATTATGTCTTAAAGATGGCTGATACCAAAACTGATGTACCTTTAGATAAAACTTTAGAACAAGCTAAACTTCAAGAAATTTGTGTACTTAAGAGAGATCGTGGAGGAGGTAATAACAAAAAAAAAAAAAAAGAAAAGAAAAAGAAAAAAAATTATACATATATATATAATAATAAAAAATATATTTATACGTATATATATATATATAATTAATAATTCTTTTATTATTATTATTATTATTATTATTATTATTAAATACTATTAAATAGCTGGTGATATCTTCTTAAGACCACCAGATGAAAAGGATCAAAGTACACTTGATTCTCTTTCTTTGAATCAAGATGACTATTCATCAATTTATAAAGTAAGTTAAAAATATATATATAAATATTTTATTTTATATCAAATATATATTAATAAAATCAATATTAAATTATTTATTATTTATTTATTTATTCATTCATTTATTATTTAATATTTATAGCAATGGACTGTTAGTTATAGACACTTTATGGGTAAAAGTGAATGTATATTAATTATCGATGGTGAATATATATATATTACAAGTAATGAAAATAAATTCTTAAAGAAGGTAATATAATTATTTTATTATTATTATTATTATTGTATTGTGTATTAATAAATTTTATTAATAATTTAATATTAACATTTTTTTTTTAATTATATACATATATATATCTATATATAAAAAATTGAATATTTAAACAAAAAAAAAAAAAAAAAAAAAAAGACTTCCTATCATATTGGATCAGTAGAAATGTGTCGTACTCATCATAAGAATAATTCTATAATCAAATTTATGATTAAAAGAGCGCATGATACCAAATCTTATGAATTTGAAGCAGCCTCTAGTCAAGAAGCAGGTAAAATAAAAAAATAAAAATATAAAAAATAAAAATATAATTATTATTAAATAAATATATATTTAAAAAAAATTTTTTTTTTTTTTTATATATATATATATATTTTGTTTTATCACTTATATTATTTAAAAAAAAAAAAATTAGAGGAAATATGTATGAAAATTAAGATACTTAATGAAAGAATTAAACGTGAACATAATTCATAAAAAAATCATCTTAAATAAAGAATATTTAAAAAAAATAATAATAAAAATAAAAATAAAAATAAAAATAAAAAGAAACAAAATTTAATATTAAAACAAAAATATCAATAAAAAAAAAAATATCACAAAATCAAAATAAAAAAATATATATATTAATTAAATAATAAATATTAATATTAAAAAACAAGAAATAGAAAAGAGGTTTTTTTTTTTTTTTAATAAAATCAAAAAATGAAAAAAAAAAAAAAAAAAAATACTTTTAAATGTAATATATATTTAAAATATAAAAAAAAAAAAAAAAAAAAAAATCTTTGATATATATTTTTGTAATATAAAAAATAAAATAAAATAAAACCAAAAAGAATATAATTATCTTTTATATATATAAACATTTTTATATAATATAAACATTTTCATCTTTTATTATTGTTATTTTTTCTTATATTTATTTTTATATTTATATTTATTCCAATAATTAATGAATGAATGATATTATTATTATTATTATTATTAATATAATAATAATATACCTTTTATTATTATATAATTTTATAAATATTTTTAATTTATATATAATATAAAAACCTAATGAAATCTATTTTTACAAGTTTTATTAAAATATAGAATAATATTAAAAAAAAAAAAGTTATATTATTTACTAACATTATAACTATAGGTATAGTTTTTAATATATATATTTAAATATGTTTTTTTTTTTTGTTTGTTTTTATTTTTGTTTTTGTTTTTTTTTTCCCGATATATTTTAAAACTAATACACTAATATATTAAAAATAATAAGAATAATAATTATCCACTAAAATGTATATATACATTGTTCCTTTTCTTGGTAATAAATATTATATTGTTAATAATAATTAAATTATTATTTAATATTTTATATTTTTATATTTTCCATAATCATATTGTTATATTGTTATTAAATAATTATTAATTATTATTATAAATATTAATTTTTTTTTTAAAATATTAAAATATTCTAATTTATTATTTTATAATTTTATTGATTTTTATTGTTTAAGAAATAATGAAAAAAAATGATTGTGTGTTAAATTATATAATAAAATTTAATGTATTACAATCATTTTTTTTTTTTTTTATTTTTTTTTTTTTAATACAATCACTATTTATTAAAAGATTTATTAAATTCTATAAAATCTTTTATATTCAATAATATTCAATAATATTTAATAATATTTAATTACAGAAAAAAAAATTTATATATTTAATAGACTTTTTTTCTTTTATTTTTTTTTTTTTAAAAAAAATTTTTTTTTAAACTTTTTTTTCTTTATCAAAAAAAAATATTATATAAATATTATATAAATATAAAAATATAAAATAAATATAAAAATATTCTATATACAGTTTATATAATATAATATAATATAATATAATATAATATATACACTTTGTAACCTTTATTATTACATTATATTTAAAAAAAAATTATTAAATAAAATTTAATTTTAGAGAATAATAAATAATAATTTATATAATAATAATAATAAATAAAATTTCAGCATTAAATAATACTAATAAATAATAATAACAATAATAATAATAATAGTAAAAAAAATGATAGAAATTAAACCTTGTACATTAGAAGATATTCCTACTTTAGTTGATGTTTCTTGCCGTACTTTTGCAGAAACTTTTGATAATGATAATACACCAGAAGATATGGAATTATATTTAGAAAAAAATTTTAGTGCTACTCAATTAACAAAAGAATTTGAAAATAAAGAATCTCAATTTGTATTAGCTTTTATAGATGGTAAATGTGCTGCTTATATGAAAATAAATGTAGGAGAAGCACAAACTGAAAAAGATTATCCTAATTCATTAGAAATTCAACGTATTTATGTATTAAAAGAATTTAAAGGAAAACATGTAGGAACAGAACTTATTAAATATGCTTTAGATTATGGTAAAAAACAAAACAATTTAGAATATGCTTGGTTAGGTGTATGGGAACATAATCATCCAGCTATTGGATTTTATAAAAAATTTGGTTTTACTCAATTTGGTTCTCATGTATTTGTTTTAGGAACAGATCGTCAAACAGATATACTTATGAAAAGATCATTTTAAATTATATTAGAAAAAATATAAATATATATATATATAACAAAATAAAATAAAATAAAATAAAATAAAATAAAATAAAATAGAATTACATATGAATAAATGGATATAGTACTTAAATTCTTATATACATTATAAATTAGTATTAATTATAAAGCCAAAAAAAAAGTATATATGTTAAATTATAAAATAAATTATTAAAAAATATATATATTATATAATTAAAATATAATTTTTTTACAATAATAATAAACATTTTAAAAATTAAAATATAATTTTTCATAATAATAATAATAATACATTTTAATTTTAAAAATTAAAATAAAAATTTGAATTATTGTTTAATTTCAAAAATTAAAATAAAAATTTGGATTATTGTTTAATTTTAAAAATTATTATAAATAATTTTTAAAATCATATTTATAATATATATATTTTATATTATATCTTTAAAATTTCTCGGTTGCTTTAGTTGTTAAGTTATTTTTTTTACAAAAACTTTTTCAAATATTGAAATTATATAATTTAATATATAAAAAAATATAATATTATAAAAATATTAAAAAAATTTATTTTAAATTCATTTTTGCATATTAAAGCAATAGATATATTTAAATAATATTAATTACAACAATACAAATAAAATAAAATAAAAGATATTGAAAATAAAAAAAAAAAAAAAAAAAGAAAGAAATAAAGTTAAAAAAAAAAAACTTTTTTTTTTCTTTATTATTATTTTTCATCATATCTTTTTTCTTTTTTTTTTTTTTTTTTTTTTTCAATATAAAAAAAAAAGTTTAAACTTTTTATACTTAAATTTAAAGTTTTACATTAAATGTATTTTAATAAAAAAAATTTTTTTTTAAAATTTTTTTTTTAAAATTTAAAGAAAAAAAGGAAAAAAATAAAATAAAAAATAAAAATAAAATAAAATAAAATGTATATATTATAAATGTATATAAATGTATATAATATTATAAATGTATATAGGCATATATAATATTTTTTTTTTAAAAAAAAAAAGTATTCTTTTTATTTTTAATTTCTTTTTTTTTAATTATTTAATAATTTAATATGTACATATTAATATTTATAGAAATGAAGACTTTAATTAAAAACCAACTATTTATTTTATCTATTTATTGAACTATTTTTAATTAAGAAAATAAAAGAAAAAAAAAAAACTTAAATAAAGCAAAACATTTATTAATTTACCTTATTATTATTATTATTATTATTATTATTAAATATAAAAAGATGTCATTGATTCTATGTTGAACATTAATTATTATTATTATTATTAATGATTATTATTATTGTTATTATTATTATTATTTAATTATAGTTCAAATTAATTTTAATAATTAATAAATATTAATATGAAAAAAGATAAGGATAAGTAATTACATGAATAATAATAATAATAATTAAAAAAAAAAATTCAATTAATCAAAGTTAAAAATAATTAATTAAATAATTACTGCTTTATGATTATTAATTGCCTTTTTTTAAAAAAAAATTAAAAAAAAAATTAATAAGTTAATTTTCATATCTTAATTATTATTCAAATTATAAAATAGTACTACTTTAATTAAATGCAGATTAGCTATTAATTAAAATAAATCTTTCAATTTAATAAATTAAAAAAAAAGAAAAAAAAAAACTAGTTGTATAACATTTAATTTCTTTTATAATATATTTTTATTTTTATATATTACACTTATTATATATTACACTTAAATTCCATTAATTACTTTTTTTTTTCTTTTTTTTTTCTCTTTTTTTTTTTTTCAATTTAAACTTTCATCTTTTATACACTTCTCTTTTTTAAATTTTAATCTATCTTTTTAATTTTTTATTTTAGTTTTATTATTATAATAGTTTTAATTAATAAATATAAATTAATTAATTTTAATTAATTTTAATATATCAATTTTAAATAAATGATGTATACATTTGTATACATTAATTATGTTTTTTTTTTATATTTTTTTTATATTTTTTGTTTTTTTTTTTTTAATTATTTCAAATGTAATATAATAAATATATAATAAATATATAAATTATATATAAATCTATAAATTGTTATTTTTATATTTATTTACACAATATTTTGTTATTGAATTATTATTACTTGATAATATTTTTAAATATTTATTATATATCCTAATTATATTTTAATATATACAAAATAATATAAATTAAATTAATAATATTTATAAGATTCAATTTGGTTTTGTTTTGATTTTGATTTTGATTTTTTCATTATTAACTAATATTATATTAATATTATTTATTTTTTTATTTATTTATTTATTTATTTATTTATTTTATTGATTTATTTATTTATTTATTTATTTTTTTTTATTTATTTATTTATTTATTTATTTATTTATTTTTTTATTTATTTTTTTTTATTTATTTATTTATTTATTTATTTATTTTTTTATTTATTTATTTATTTTTTTATTTTTTTATTTATTTATTTATTTATTAATTTATTTATTTATTTATTTATTTATTTATTAATTTATTTAATATAAATTATATTAATATTTAATATTTTTTGTGTGACATTCAAGCACTGTTTTTTATTTATTTTAAATTTTTTTTTCTATGTGGTGTTGTGTTTTTTACATGAATACAATTACAAATACAAATACGGTAATGATGATGAACTCTATTAAATGAGTACTAAATAATATATTATTAATATATTTATTTATTATCATTTATTACATTCATTCTAAATCATTTTATTTATTTTTATATTTATTGAATTACATTGTTTTATTTATTTGATTATTGAATTGGGAATTTTAAATATTGAAAAATGAAAAAAAAATTATGAAAAAAAAAAACTTTTTTTATTTGTTTATGTATTTGAAATTGATCATATGGTAGAAAATAATAAATATGAAATATTATAATAATATTAAATATGAAATAATATTAAATAATATTAAATAATAGTAGAAATAATAATAATTAACAATATATAAAATATATAAATAATAAAAATAAAAAATTAAAATAAAAATATAAAACAATACATTAAAAACAAACAATACATTAATGTTAATGTATTATTTATAAATTACGTTTTGTTTTTGTAAAAATTTAAATAAATAAATAAATTTGTATATAAATAAATAATATTGTGTTCAAAAGACCTAAAAATTATTTGATAATTTTAACCATTGTTCTTATTATAAAATTTATAAGTAAATAAATAAATAAATAAATAATTCTATATTTATCTATTTATTATAAAAAAAATAAAATTTATTTACAATCCATTTACATTTACATATTTATTTATTTAATTATTATTTATTTATTTATTTATTTATTTATTTATTTATCCTATTAATTATAACCATGATTATACCAAGGCAGTATAATACTATTAAATGTTTTTTTTTTTTTTTTACCTTAACATGGCAGGTAAAATTTTTTTACTTTTGAACTATTTTTTCCTACAAAGGATTTTTTTTTTTAAATAAACATATTAATGTTTAATTTATTATTTAATACACTTTTTTTAATTCTAAAAAATAAATATTCTAAACTTCTTAATAAAATTAATGTGTTTTATTTAATCTGTTTATAAAGACTAAAGCTTATTAATTATAACATAATCCGCGGAAAAATATATTAAGTGATTTTTTTATTATTTCAATATATTTTATTACCTTTTTTTATTATTATTATTTTCTTTTATTACCTCTTTTTTTATTACCTTTTTTATTATTATTATTTTTTTTACTACCTTTTTTATTATTATTACTTACTTTTATTATTATTATTATTATTATTATTATTATTATTTTAATAATTCTATAATTCTATAATTCTATATTTAATTGTTCCATGTTAATTTTTATATTTATTAAAATAATTTATAATTTATACTAATTAAAATTTATTATAATTTTTAATTTTTACTTTTTTTATATTTAAATAATAATAAAACATAAATTGATGAGGGTTTATCATCTGCAAATTGGTAGGATGACTAGGTATAATGACCCTCTTTTATCATTTTTTAATATTTTAAAAAATTTTTTTTTTTTTTGCTATCATAATTTATATATATAAAAAGATTTATCATTTGTTCCTTTTTTAGTTTGAATTTTTATTTTTATTATTTAATTGAACGATCGGAGATAAGATAAAATTAATAATATTATATCGATAAACAATAAAATTGTGACTTTAGAGTTAATTATGACTTTTTTTTTTTTTTGATACTAAATATAAGAGGTATAATTATATTAATATTATATCATTATAATATATTTTATTATAATTAATAAGATTTAAATAACTAATATTATATATATAAATATTTTTTAATGTTAATGTTAATGTTAAAAAAGCATTCTATAATAAACATAACACATATCATCAGGTCTTATTCATGATTTACATTAAAAAAAAGCTAAAAAATAAAATAAAAAAAAATTATTAGTCATACAATAAAAATGGTTTGGAAAAAGTTCAATAACTTAAAAAAAATAAATCCATCGTTTATTCTAAAAATTCTATTTATTCATAATAAAATTTAAATAATTAAAGTACAAATCAATTTATATATAAAATATAGAATTATTCAATTATTCAATCAATTATTTATTTATTCAATTATTTATTTATTCAATTATTTATTTATTATTCAATTATTTATTTATTATATAATTATTATATAATTATTTATTTATGGATAATTCAACAATTACTTTTAATTTTTAACCACTAAAAAATACCATTACAACTATAACAATTACTACGTTTTCTTCTACTTCTTTGTAGTTAATAATAATAATATATAAAAAATAAAATATTTAATACTCTTAATTTTTATTAATATATTAACATTTATATAGTTAAATTATATTTATATTATATATTCGGTATATATTTAGTATTTATTATACATTTATTTATATATATTTATATAATAAAAAACCATGTCATTTTTTTTTTTTATTTATTTATTTATTTCCTGTAATTGTAATATTCATAAATTCGTTTTTTTTTTTCCATTTTATTTTTATTTATATTTAAATATATATTTCTTTATATTATTGCATATAATAGACTATATATACAAATATATTGTTAAAATTCAATAATTATTTATTTTAATATTTATCGTCCACGTATATCTTAATATATATTAATATTGAAATATAATATATTATAAATCAAATGAATAATATATTATATATTACTCTTTTGGTTGTATTTATATTTACTCCTTTTAAAAAAAAAAAAAACCTATATATAAATAATATATGGATAATCCTTAATATTATATATATAAATAATATATTATAATATGGCCATTCTTTTATACTTTCTAATATATAAATGATATATAGAATAATATACTTTGCACTTTAAATAATTTAAATCAAAATATAATTTTATATTAAAGTATAAAAATTATATTTATTCAAATAAATATAATATAAAAAATAATATATAATTCAATATAATCAAATAAATAAATAATATTAATCAAATAAATAATATTTTAATCAACTAACACTTAATTGGCTGATGACAATTAATTTAAAATAGTATAATTTATATATTTTATCATATATTTTATTATATATTCTATTCTATTTTTATTATATATTTTATGTATTATTCATTTCGTTAATTTATTTATATATTAAATATAATAGTACATAACCTTAAATATATAAAAAATTTTAGAGAATAATAGAATATATTATAATAAGCATTAGATTAATTAAATTTTATATATTAATTTAATTAAAAAAATCATATATAAAAACAAAATTTTTCTGTTTTTCGTAATTAAAAATAGAATCTCTCAGAAGTTAAATAATCAATCAATAAAGAACAACAAAAAAAAAAAAGAGAAATAAATTTTTTGGTCCATATCCAGCAAAAAAAAATTTTTCTTTTCCAATCCATAAAAAAATAACTAAAAGGAGATAAATATAGATAGATAAACAGTGAGTGTTAATAAATTTTTTTTAAAATATGAAATAACTTTATATATATATATATTAAGGAAATAAAAATAAAAAAAAAAGAAAAACAATAGTAATAAATATAAATAAAAGCAAAGACAATAAAAAGGAAAAGAGAAAAAAAAGTAAAGAAATAAATAAACAAAAAAAAAATAAACAAAATAAACGGAAAAAAAAAAGAACAAAAAAAAATAAATAAAATTGATTTAAAGAAATATAAGATTGATGAGAAATATTTATTGAAATAAAAAAAATGATCAAAAGAATTAAACTTGATCAAAACAAATATAATAAATAAAAATTGAAAATAAAATTTGAAAATAAAAATAAATAAATAAATTAGTTTATGAATTTATAAAAGATTTGATCTTTTTTTTTTTTAAATGAATTATTTAAGTTAAAAAAAGTTTTTTGTTATGTTTTTTGTTTTTGTTTTTTTTTTTCTTTTATGTTTATTTTTAAGAAAATGATATTAATATTTATAAAAATAAAATATTATAATAATGAAGGGAAATAATGACTGAACAAGAAAACAACGCTACTACTCCAACCACTGAAACCAAGGCTGAAGACGTTTTCAAGGTTTTCGTTGGAAACATTGCTTTCAAAACTACTAACGAACAATTAAAGGAATTCTTCAAGCCATCTGGTGATGTGTATGTTTATAAAAAAATTAAAATATAATAATTATTATTAAAAATAAATATGTGAAAAATATTAAATAATTTATTTTTTTATTGTTTAATATATAAATATAAATAAATAAAACAGCAAGGATGCCAATATTATTAATCGTAGAGGTAAGTCACTCGGATATGGATTTGTTTCATTCGCTACTGAAGCTGAAGCTAACAAAGCTGTTGAAGAATTTAACAAGAAAGAATTAGACGGCAGACAAATTAATGTTGAAATTGCCAAAACTAAGAACCCAGAAGAACGTAGAAGCTTCCGTGGTGGTAGAAGAGGATACCGTGGTAGAGGTTACCGTGGTAGAGGTTACCGTAGAAGAGGTGGTTACCGTGGTGGTTACCGTGGTAGAAGAGTATGTATTTTTATTTAAAAGAAAAATAGGATATATATATTAAATAATTTTAATGATGAAAGTATTAATTTTTATTTTTTATATTTTATTTTATTTTAATTAAATAAAATTATTAATAATAATAAAAAAGGATGATGGTGATGATGGTCGTCCAAGATACCGTGGTCGTGGTTACCGTGGTAGAGGTCGTGGTCGTGGTCGTTTCTACCGTCGTGGTGGACGTAACTTCAGATACAGAACTCGTAGACCACAACCACCAACTGGTGAAACCTCCGAAACCACTATCTACGTTGCTAACCTTCCATTCAAGTTAGATGATGAAGAATTAAAGAAGGCTTTCAGCAACTACAACATTGAATCTGCTAAGGTTATTCGTTACAGAAGTGGAAGAAGTAAGGGATTCGGTTTCATTAAGGCTAAGACCCAAGAAGACCAACAAAAGATCCTTAACGAAGTTAATGAATTAGAAATTGATGGACGTAAATTAATTATTAAGATTGCTTTAGCTAGCCAACAACCAAGAGAAGAAGCTAAGGCTGAAACTCCAGCTCAAGAATAAATATTATAGATCATAATTATTAACATATATAATTATATTATATAGTATATCATGAACTTTTTTATTTTACACAAAAAAAAAAAAGAAAATAATATGAAAGTTATTTTTTTTTTTTTTTTTTAAATCATTTTTAATTTTTTTATAAAGAAAAAAAAGATCAAAGAAGAAAAGAATTATTTATGGATGATTTAAGATGAACATTTTTTAGAATTAATTATTGAATTTTGATATAGATAATTTTTACTATTCTTTTCTTTTTTTAAAATTCTTAATTATACATTATACATAAACATTACTAATTTTTTTTTTAAAAAAAATAATTTATTTAAATAAAAAATTATAAACAAAAAAAAAAATTATATATTTATATACATTTATTGAAAATAATTGATGTGTTTTAAAAAAAAAGGGTGATGTTTTTTTAAACTTTTAGTTTTTTTTATTCATTAAAGCATAAAAACTTGTTCTTTTCCTTCTTTTTTATCATAAAAATTAAATATATAATAGTAAAAATAGTAAATTTCCTTTTTTTTTTATTATTATTTATTTGTCAAGAATTGCAATTTCTAAAGCATATTATTATAACTGACAATAAAACCTATAATTTCAAATTTCAACTCAAAACTTCTTTAATAACTAATAAATTCATTTTCTTTCGTTTTTTTCCACCTCTTCTGAGGACCTGTACTTCCATTCATTTGGAATGCTCAGAAGAGGGTAAATGCCTGTCGATACATGGCGACGTTAAGGGCATTTTATGAAGTCTCCTAAATAATTGTTCTTTTTTCTAATAATATGTATAAGCTGGATATGCAGGAAATGAGATATTTGTATTTTCTTTTAAATTTACCTTTCATGTATTTCTGTATATTATCACTGTATGAATCCATTGTAATTGCGTTAATTATTGTATGAGCTTGATTCACTCAAATGCATGTGCTTATACTTTATTAGAGTTTAGAATAGTTATTTTTGAGTTCTTCACCTTTAACTTTTTTTTAATTTCATGAATTTAAGAATTTACAAGATTTCAAATATATTTACATTCGCAAAAAGAGATTTTATAACAACTATCAATATTCTAAAAGTGTTTTTATAATAGTGTAAAGAAGATAAACAATTGTAAAATTTAAACAACAGTGAAAAATTTACATTCAGTTATTACTAGTCTACATTTTTTTTAACTCGATCTTTTTAGTTTAAAAAAAAAAAAAAAAAAAAAAAAAAAAAATATATATATATATATTTTAGTTTTGCACTTCATTTTTCTTTTTTATTTTTTTCAATATTAAATATATATAATCACAGTGGTACGGAATTTTTATAATAGTAACGAAAATAGTAATGTGTTTGTTCGTGGTTTCCGTTGTTATGGAATTGATATTAACAACACTAGCATTATCTTCATCAATGGCCTTCACTCATGGACCAATGCATATATGATAGATTTTCTGGAATCGAAATTTAAGGAGTTCAACAAGTACATTCTTTCAGTTAAACGATCTATGTGTTCTAGAGGTTGGTATTTTAGGATCAAGGTTTTATCATCTGACTTCAAATTTGATGATTTCAAAAAGAAATTTGTATCACATATCTCAAATGCTCGCTTGTCGTATAGTAATTGCACTCATTATATTCGTAAAAGATCACTTCAACAGACCAGAAATCAACTATTTTCTTCTTCAACAAACTTTAATGATTCAATCAATAACCAAAGTAATTCTACAACAAACTTTAATGATTCAATTAATAACCAAAGTAATTCTACTACAACATCCTCACAATCTAATACTTCAGATTCTTCTCAACGCAACTCATTAGTTAGTATACACTCTAATCTCAACTCTCTTAATTCTATCAAAGATAAGTTTACTTTTTGTCTTAGTTGGAATACCAATGGATGGAACCATGAAAAGAAAGATAGTATCGAATACTTTATCACATTATTCAAACCTCTTTTCCTCTGTTTTCAAGAAACAAAGAATGGTTCTGGTTCCAATAGTAGTCAACCATGTAAAGTCACTATTCCCAATTACCGTTATTTTGTTAGAAGAGCCGTTGATAGTATTCCAGGCATGAGAGGTTTATTTTTAGGTTATCATAAATCTTGTCAAGCAATACTTGAAGAGAATTCATTTAATTACATTATTTCCTTAACCAATTATAATATCTACGACTCTAAATGCTCTGTTGGAAATGTATATATCCCTGTCAGCTCTCATTCTACACAAGTGAAGTGTGCTTTAGCAGAAGTTATTGAATGGCTTAATATTCATCGTGATCATGCTTCTATTCTTGTTGGGGATTTTAACATGAAAACAGTGGACCTTGAAGAAAAAATATCACAAATTAATGGTTGGATGATTTTACCTCTCAATAGTTCAAGAATCTCTTGGGTTCAAGGTAATCTATCTTCAGATATTGATCATGCTTTGGTTAATTATAAAATGTTGAACCTTATATCGTATGCTTCTTTTATTGATTATCACCCAGTCTCTGATCATAAACCAATGCTAGTATATTGTAAGAAAAACTTTGTTGATCTCTCCTTTACTCACCCAAAAAAGGTTGTTCAATGGAATAGAATTCGCTGTAAGGAAATGAAAAACGATATTGTTGACAATAACAAGTTTGCTATTTTAAATAATGAGATTTTTAATAATCCTTATCTTTCTATTGATGATCTAGTTGATAAGTTTATTGATACATCTAATTCAATTGCAGAGGATCTTGAAATTACATCTTCTACTGAAATTAGGAAATCAATGTTCCATATGTCACGTAATATTTACTGTCTTCAAAGAATTAAAAGCTTGAAGTATCGACAAATTAAAAAGAGCCATTTAGATTATGAACCTAATCAATTTATTATCCTTGTTGCATCTTATAATAAATTATGCCAATCTATTCATAAAAAATGTAATGAATTTAGAAGACAAAACTACTTATTTTGGATTAAAATAGGCTGCGAGGCTACCTTAAAAAATGACAGCAGAAAATCATGGTCATGGATTAAGAAGAATATTAAAAATAACAATCAGGAGTTATTTATACCTCATCCTATCAGAGACCACCAAGATAACTTAGTGTATAGTACTAAAGATCAATTAGATGTTTGGTGTAATTATTATAAGAAACTTAGTAATGACTCTACTGGACATAGCATGAATAAAAAATTCTGGAAGTATTCTCCCGCTATCAATCGTATAAAGAGTGGAAATAACATAGTATGGGATACCAACCAAGATATCAGCATTGAAGAAATCAAAAAGGCCATCCTTTCTATCCCTAACTTTAAAGCCTCGGGTCCCGACGGTATCCCTATTGAATTTTATAAAGCTTTAATTCCTGATTCCTCTTCAGATGACTCTGCAAATAATGATTCCTATATTCCGGCTGGTCTTAGTTGTTTCCATTTCTTAATTAATCGTATTTGGAATGGTGATTTTCCTATTTTTTGGAATAATGCATCCATTGTTTCTATCCCAAAAAAAGGCGATCTTTCTAATTGTGATAACTATCGTGGTATCTCTCTTATCAATAATGGTATTAAGATTCTTTCGAAAATTATTGCTTCTAGAATTTCTGAATATGGTATAAGTCATGGATTCATTAGACCAGAACAATTTGGCTTTCGGAATAAGGAAGAATGTATTAGTCTTTTTATCTCTATTCTTTCTATTTGTCAAAGACGTAAATTCAAAGGGGAAGATACTTATTTAGCTTTTCTGGATCTTAAAAAAGCTTACGATTCTGTGCCCATCTATAACATTTTATCGAAAATTTATACCTTGGTATACAAGGAAAATGCTTTCAATTTTTGGAGAACCTATATCTGTCTTCCAAAGCTTGTGTTAAAATTAATGGACAATTTTCCGATTCCTTCAGTATACTTAAAGGAGTTCGACAAGGATGTCCCTTATCTCCTATACTTTTTAATTTGTTTATCAACGACATCTTCAACGATTGCCTGCATAATGGTGTGAAAATAGATACTGAATATTGCTGTGGAGGATTATTTGCTGATGATATTGTTCTTTGTGCCCCTAGTAGATCTCGTATGAATAAACTTCTTCGCTCAGTTAGTAAATGGGCTAAGGACAATGAGATGACTTTTGGAATTAATAAATGTGCCACATTTGCTGTTAGACATGAAAATTCGGAATATATTCTTAGAGAAGACCCTACCTTTTATTTAACAGGAATCCCAATCCCTAAAACAGATTGTTATACTTACCTTGGTGTTCCCTTTCACAAATCTCTAGATTTAAAATTCGTTATTAGTAAAATGAAAAATAAAGTTAGTAAGGCTTTGTTTTCAATTCAAGGTTTTTTAAAAAATGATCTGATTCCTATTCCTCTTAAAAGAACTTTATTCTCTGCAAAAGTTATTGGACAAGTTTCCTATTACGCTCCTTTGCTTGGTTCTAACAAAAACAATACTAGTTCTACACAAACAATTATTAACAAAGGTTTTTATTGGATTTTAGGCTACTCGAAACCTAATTCTTTTGTTTCTATTTATTGCATCTCAAAAGAACTCAATATTCCTCCACTTTCTGGTAAATGTGCTTTAGCTCAGGTTAGATGTTTTAATAAGTGGAAGGACTCCAACTGCATTATCTCTAAGATAGTTAATAATGTTGCTACAACAAGAAAATGGACGTGGGACAAAGAAAGTAAAATATTAAATGATAAATTAAACAATATTTCATCCTCTTCTAAAGAAATTATGGAATTCTATTGGGACAGAGACATGAACAGTGATAAATCAATTAAAGCTAAAACTTATAAAATGTACAAATTTGAAGAATCAAGGAATTACTTAAAACTTAATCTAGAATATCCTGAATATAGCAAAGGTTTTAGGTGGATACTTAGGGCAAGATGTGGATATAAAATCGATGCTAGAGTTGCTAAAGCTGCAAAAATGATTAATAATTCTTGTCCTAATTGTTGTTCATGTTGTTTCCATTGTGACAGTTATCAGAGAATTGATCATTGGTTTATAAATTGTTTCTTATTTAAAAATCTTCGTATTGATCACTTCTCTGATCTAGATAGAAATTTTTTTTATTTTTTAGATAGTCTTTTTAATAGTTTAGTTAGGACCAGTAATAACCCTAGTGTGGATAATAGAATTAATAGTATTGTTAAGGGTTATAAAAATAGTAATAATATGAGGTTTAATTGTATTAGTAATATAGATATATTAGGTAATAAAAAAATAGTTAATAGGTATAGTATTTATATTTTTTTAATTGGTGGAAGGGATTATGGTTTTAGTGATAGAATTAACGATAGTCCATACAAAATGGAATGGGAATGTTTGTTTAAGTGTCAGACTGAATCTGGTACTTATTCAAAATCCCCATTCTTGTTGCGATCTGCGGCTCTATTGAATGATATCATGCCTGTTGTCTGTAAAAGACAACATATATTGTTCAATAAATTTAAAACCAACCTCTCCAGGAACGTCAATGCTGATAACACAGTAGGACAGCCTAGTAGGGCAAATGCCGATCCTATTTCCGACCCTAGTGGAATAGGATAGATCAATTTTACTTTAATTCTATATTTAGAATTAAGGGCTTGTATGGATTTATTGTTTTTAAATATTATTATACTATTTTTTTTCCCTCCAGTATTATTTATTATTATCTATAATATATTACTGGTTTTTATTTTTTTTTAGTAGTATCATTTTTTTTTCATTATGTGTTTTTTTTATGATTCATGTATTTTAATATTTAAATTCAATAAAGTTGACGTACAAATTGTGTGCCATAAAAAAAAAAAAAAAAAAAAAAAAAAAAAATTTCGTTTTTTTCTTCTTTCTTAATTATAATATTCCTACTATGTCTTAATTTACTCTATTCATAGACTTAAAGAATCTCGTATCCTAAAGAAGAAATTAAAAGGTCTTACAAAAGAGAAAATTATTGATAAGTTATTTAACAAGAGATATACTAACGAAAAAATCCCAGCTAAAAGAGCTTCTAATATATACAAGGAAGGTAAATATGGGGGACCTTCCAAAGATATACAGGATCTTATTCTCATAATCCAGAAGAACTCAAGTTGGTATTGGGGTTATGATAGAGTAAGTTAACGGTTTTCAATTTAATTTACAAATTTACAAACCTTCAGCGATTTGTGCTATAACAGTGATAAATCAATTAAAGCTAAAACTTATAAAATGTACAACTTTGAAGAATCAAGAAGTTACTTAAAGCTTAATCTAGAATTTCCTGAATATAGCAAAGGTTTTCGGTGGATACTTAGGGCAAGATGTGGATATAAAATTGATGCTAGAGTTGCAAAAGCTGCTAAAATGATTAATAATTCTTGTCCTAATTGTTGTTCATGTTGTTTCCATTGTGAGAGTTATCAGAGAATTGATCATTGGTTTATAAATTGTTTCTTATTTAAAAATCTTCGTATTGATCACTTCTCTGATTTAGATAGAAATTTTTTTTATTTTTTAGATAGTCTTTTTAATAGTTTAGTTAGGACAAGTAATAACCCTAGTGTGGATAATAGAATAAATAATATTGTTAAGGGTTATAAAAGTAGTAATAATAGTATTAGTAATATAGATATATTAGGTAGTAAAAAAATAGTTAATAGGTATAGAATATATATTTTTTTAATTGGTGGTAGAGATTATGGTTTTAGTGATAGAATTAACGATAGTCCATACAAAATGGAATGGGAATGTTTGTTTAAGTGTCAGACTGAATCTGGTACTTATTCAAAATCCCCATTCTTGTTGCGATCTGCGGCTCTATTGAATGATATCATGCCTGTTGTCTGTAAAAGACAACATATATTATTCAATAAATTTAAAACCAACCTCTCCAGGAACGTCAATGCTGATAACACAGTAGGACAGCCTAGTAGGGCAAATGCCGATCCTATTTCCGACCCTAGTGGAATAGGATAGATCAATTTTACTTTAATTCTATATTTAGAATTAAGGGCTGTATGGATTTATTGTTTTTAAATATTATTATACTACTTTTTTTCCTCCAGTATTATTTATTATTATCTATAATATATTACTGGTTTTTATTTTTTTTTTTTTTTAGTATCATTTTTTTTTCATTATGTGTTTTTTTATGATTCATGTATTTTAATATTTAAATTCAATAAAGTTGACGTACAAATTGTGTGCCATTAAAAAAAAAAAAAAAAAAAAAAAAAAAAAGTGCTATAGCTCAAATTCGTTGTTTCGATAAATGGGGAAAATCTTCTTGTATTATTAAAGAACTAATCACAAATATTCCTACTATACCTTATTATTATTCATGGACTAAAGAATCTTGTACCCTAAAGAAGAAATTAAAAATGTCTTACAAAAGAGAAAATTATTGATAAATATTTAACAAGAAATATACTAACGAAAAAATCCAGCTAAAAGAGCTACTATATACATGGAATATAATTATGAATCTTCTTATTTCCTACGTGCTGCCCTTTACTGTGATGAAAAAAACGCAAAGTTTTTCTTATTGGATTTTCAATTTATAAGATTTTTGAACAAGATAGAAATACTTCTATTAAACACATTGATGACTTATTCTTGAAGTTTGTCTTAAACTAATCAAGTTAATTCACTAGAAATATCTAAGGAACTTAGATGAAGATTTTGATGATAATATATTTAGTATTACTTGATGCTTAACAACTTTCCTTGATAGGCAATTATTACATTTGAAAAACTAGAAATTATTGAAGAACATAGAGTCAGTAAGCATGAACTTACTTATTAAAAGTTCATTCGAAAATCTCCTGTTCCAGATATTGTGGGGTCTGTCATATTTTTTTTACTGTTATTATATACCTTAATTTTAAATATAATCCTTTCGGATTTTTCTCAATTGATATAATAACAGTAAGAATAATTCCAAGGTGGCTTCAATGGCGTCGACAACAAAAAGATAAAGCATGAATTATATATTTTTCGACATTTGAATGATTTGAATGATATTTCAATTCTTTGATTCTTTGAATGAGAGAGAGAGAGATTAGAAGTTTAAACTTATATTTCTTTCCTATTTGTTTATTATTTAATATTTTTAATATGTTTTTTTTTTTTTTTTTTTTGTTTTTTAATATCAAATTAAATTTTATTATTTTATTTTTTTTCTTTTATTACTTTTTATTTTTATTTTTTTTCTTTTTATATTTTTCATGTATTATATATTCTTTTACTTTAATATAATCTATATTTCACATGTATGTTAAATTTAAATTAAATTATTTTAAATAAAGATTAATCCTAGTCTTAGAAAAAAAAAATTACTTAACACCTCTATTGCAGTGTATGAAAAATATATCAATCATAAAAATTTTTATTTATCAATTTTTCTTCTTTAGTGGAATTTTTAGCCTTGAAAGAGCTTTACATATACGTTTTGATAAAAAAAAAAAAAAAAAAAAAAAAAAGGGTAGAAGGAACGAAAAATAATTAATTGAACAAAAACTTTACAACATACAACAAAAGTTCAAAGGACTCTTTCCTGTTCCCCCATACCTTGTAGGGTTGACTAAACAACCTAATTCTTTTAAATAGATTACTACTAGTACTACTACTACTAAATCTATATCAAAATGTATTTATTAATAAATATTTATAATAAATATAAAATATATATATATATATATATGGAAATGAGTTCTCTTTCTTTAGTTTATAAAAATATAAAAAAAAAAAAAAAAAAGAAATCAATAATAAATTTCATTTTGTTTTCTATTGAAATAAAACAACAAAAAAATCTTTTAATCTTTTTTTTTTTTTTTTTTTTAACAATAAAATTCAGGTTGAATTGATATTTTTATAGAAATTAACTATTTATATATCATATCATCTCATATTATATCACCTTACTTCTTTCTTAATAAATATATTAATAAGAATTATATTTACTGGAATAAATAATATCCTTAAAAAAATAAATTAAAATTAAAAATGAAATAGTATTATAATAAAACAAAAAAACAAAAAAATAAAAATAAAAAATAAAAAATAGAATAAAAGAAAATAAAATAAAAGAAAGAAAAATATTATTTTTCTTAATTATATTATTTTTAATTTTTTAATAATGAAAAAGAAGAAGAAATTCTTTTTTTTTTTTTTTTTTTTTACATTATTTTTATTTTTTTATTGTATTTTTATATTTTCATTTGCTTTTTAATAATAAAATTTTAAAAATAAATAATTTTTTTTTTTGTTTTGTTTTCAATTACTAAAAATATACACATATAAACATTAAAATAATAATAATAAAATATTAATATTAAATAATTCTTTGATTTTTTTTTTTTTTTTTTTTTTTTTTTTTTTTAATTATATAATATAAATTTTGGTATAATGATATTTATTTACTTATTTTATGTATTGATTTATATATTGATTTATCACTTTTTTTATTTTGTGTGTGTGTATGTGTTTTGTGTATGTGTGTGTGTGTGTGATTTGTGTGTGTATGTATGTTTTTCCTAAATAACATAATTTTTTAATATTGGTGTAATTGATAATAGATAACTAACACCAAAACTAAGTACTGTATTTACAAACCAAAATACGGGAACACCAATAATACCTCTATATTTATAACCTAAAAATACGGTTTGTGTTATATTGGAATATTTTAATAACATCGTTTTAATAATCATATGACTTAAATATACTCCAAAAGTTAAAGAAGATAATTTTGTAATAATTTTAATGGCTTTTTCAGAGAAATTAATTCTTCCAATTTCATGTTTAAAGAATATAAATAATACAATAGTATAAAATGCTACGGTAAGAGAATAAGTATCTCTAAATTCTTTAGAATATTTACCTCTTCTACCTTTTTCAAGGAAATAAGTTAAATAAGAATATAATATAACATCAGCTATACCAAGTATATAAATAATCATACGAACTACCGGTTTTTTAATGGTAACATGTTTTACAATATGATAACCGGCAACAAAATAACCGACAAATTCCAAGGTAAAATGATAATGCCAACGTCCTGTCCATGCATTAAGTGTTTTTTGTGCTCCTTTCATATTAAATGCGGAAAAAGTATTTTTTAATGTTGGTATAAAAGATCCCCAAAATATACAAAGAACTAAAAAATATCTTGCTAAAGGAACATCATCAGAAAATTTACGTAAAATAGGGGATATAATATAACAACCAACAATCATATAAATAAACCATAAATATTCTTCACCTACAAAAACTAAACGAAAGAAATCACCAAATTTATTTTTTTTATATATAAAAATATTGATAAGAGCATTAACGGTTGCCCAAAAAAGATAAGCTGTCATTAAACGAAAAATATTTTGTCCAAATAATTTTTTAAATGTAAAATTTTTAGAAGGATCTAATATAAATGTACCTGATAATAATACAAACATAGGTACACTAAAACGTGAAAGACAATTAAGCCAACATACAATATACCATGTTGGATCTTTTATTTTTCTTAAACTTCTTTCACAACCATAACCTGAAGCATGTAAAAATATAATACTTAACATTGAAAATATACGAGCACAATCTGCCCAATATAAACGTTTTGATTTACGTTTTAGTTTTGCTGGTGGAACAATAGTTGGTTCTAATAAACCTTCCTCTTCACTACGAAATTTATTTTTTATATTATCAAAATCATTTTCATTATCTGAAGTATCTGAATATTTTCCATCTTTAACATTCAAAGAATGATATTCTGTATATACCATAGTGTATATTGTATATTATTATTATTAATATAAAAAAAAATTATTACAATTTAATAAAAAAAAATTTAAAAAAAAAAATAATAAAAAATTTTATAAAATAAAATTATTTAATTTGGTTTCGTTGATAATTCTGATATGAATATACTTAAGAAAAAAAAAAATAAAAAAAAAAAAAAAAAAAAAAAAATTTAATAATTTTAATAAATAATATAAATTAAACTTTAATCTATTGTAATATAAATTAAATTAGTAAATGTTATATATATTTAATATATTCATAATATATGGATAATATATGAAAAGAAATAAATTATTAAAAAGGAAATTAAAATTAATATTAAAAAAAAAAAAAAAAAGACAGTAAAAAAACAAGATTTTATTTTATATCATGATGTAGTGCCTTCTTAAATAAAGATATGAAAATTAATGAAATATTAATAAAAAGACTTTGAAAATTAAGAAAATTAAGAAAATATTAATAAAAAGACTTTGAAAAGTAACCATTTTTTTAAAAAAAAAAAAAAAAAAAAAAAAAGAACTTTATTTCGTTTGTTGTATAAAACTTTATATACTATTTATTTTTGTAAAAAAAAATGTTATATTATTTATAAAGCATTTTTAATTTTTTAAAAGAATACTATAAAAATAATATAAGATAAGATAATAAAACATTTTATTTTTTCGATTTATTAATAAATATTGATATTAAGAAAAAAAAAAACTCTTTTTAAAATTCATAATAAGAACATAAAATATATATTTTACTAAATTGTTAGTAGATATTATAATTAAAAGGTTCTTTTTAAGAATAATAAAAGGATAAATAAAAACAATAAAAAATAAAAAGATTTTATTATTTTAAAATAATTGATATATTGTATTATATAAGCTTTCAATAATAAAATAATTACAATTACAATTATATTTTTTTTTATATTTTAAATAATTTTTAACACCATAATACTATAATTCTTATTATTGCTTATATACAATGTTTTTTTTTTTTAATACTTAAAAAAAAAAAAAATGCCAATAATTTTATTTATTTATGTTTATAGAATAAAGCATGTGACTTATCACATGTAAAAATTCAACAACATAAAATAATTTTTTTTATGTAATGCTAAATATTTAATGAAATTTAAAAAATTATAGATAAAATATAAAACTATATATAATATAATTTATAGATAATATAATTTATATAAAATATTAATATATAAAAGTTTTTTTGTTTATTTAAAAAAAAAAAAAAAAAACAATTAAATTTTATATTTTTTTAACTTTCGATATTTTCCATAATTCAAGGAGTAATAAATGGAAAAATAAATAAAAAAAAAAAAACATATATTTTACATTCCTATTTTATATTACTATAATACATACACACTAAATACAATAAATATTGAAAATTTTAAATATAAAAAGAAAAATTATTTATATAAAATTATTTATAAATGATATTAATTGATATTATAATAAATAATATGCTTATTATATCTTACATATATTTTATAATGGAAAATAAAACTTCTTTTTTATTATTATTATTATTATTATTATTATTATTACTTAAAGAAAAATGAAAATATTAAATATCTTATATTATATATATATATTTTTTATCAAAATTAAAAAAAAAAAAACTATATATACACCATACATGAACATATATATAATTTTTTTTTATTTTTATTAATCTTTTTTTTTTCTTTTTTCTAATATTTTAATATAATATTTATTTTTTAATAGTTTTTATCTATATACATTTATATAAATATATGATATTAAAATAATACAAAGTATTTTTTTTTATATATTTTATTTTATTTTATATATTTTATTTTATTATTTTATTTATTTATTATTAGTTTATATATATATATTATTTAAAAGAAAAGAAAAAAAAAGTAATATTTAAAATTTAAAATATTTATAATATAATATAAAAATTATTAAATAATATTATCTCTAATTTTTATTTAATAGAAAAATAAAAAAAAAAAAAAAATAAAAAAACTACCTAATTCTATTCTATTTTTTTGATTTTCTGTTGCTATAATTATTATTCTTCATTATTAATTTAATTTATTTTATTTTTTTTTTTTTTATTTTTTCTATTTCTTATTTCTTATTTCTTATTTCTTATTACTTTATATTTATTTTTTTTCTTTCTTTCTTTCTTTTTCTTTTTCTTTTTTTCTTTTTTTATTCTTTTTTTATTATTATTACATTTTTATTATTATTATTTTTTTTTTATCATTATTTTATATAATTTTTTTTTTATTTTATTTTATTTTATTTTATATTTTTTCTATATTATAATATATGAAATAATATCATTATCATATATATTAGATATTATATTATTGATATATTTATTTATATATTTATATATTTATATATTTATATATATATTATAAATTCCATTAACTTTTTTTTTTTTTTTTTGATCTAAAAAAAAAAACCAGTCTATATTGAATTAAACAACATAAAAAAAAAAAAAGAAAATTAAATTATATATTTATTTAATACTGGAATAAGTGATATACCATAACTTGTTAAAAGACTAAGTATAGTAATTATAATCCAAAGTAATGGAACACCAATTACTGGATGTAAAGCCATTCCTAAAAATTCATATTGGGATATATGAAGGAAATTAACTAATATATTCTTAATTACCATATGACTTAAATACATACCAAAGGTTAATGCTGAAATTTTTGTAATTAATTTTTTAATGTTTTCTGAAAAACTAATTCTTCCAATTTCATGTTGGAAAAATATGAATAAAATAACAGAATAAATGGCAATGGTTAAAGTATCTGTACCTCTAAAATGATGAGAATAACCTTTAAAGTCGGCAGGTGATTCAACATGAATAGTTAAACAAGTCAAAACTAAAACATCAATAATACAAAGAAGATAAAGGGAGAAACGTATGAGATAGGATCTAATATTAACATATTTCATAATATGATAACCTCCTACAAAATAACCAACAAATTCCAAGGTAAAATGATAATGCCAACGTGAAGTCCATACAGTAAGTTCATTTTTAGCTTCAGTATAACGATAAGCTGCAAAGAAATTATTTAATGTTGGTATAAATGATCCAAAGAAAACACAAAGACCTAAAAAGTATCTTGCTAATAAAACATTATCCGAAAATAAACGTAAAATTGGAGCAATTAAATAACAACCAATAATCATAAAAATAAACCATAAATATTCTTCACCAACAAAGAATTTCTTAAAAAATTGAATCATATATTCATCTGAAAGTAATGGTGGTGATTCTTTTTGTAAATATATATCTAAAACGGCATTAACAGTTGACCAAAAGGCAAATGCAGTAGCTAAACGTAAAATATTATGCTTAAATAATTTTTTAAATGAAAAGTTTCTAGATGGATCTAAAATGAAAGTACCAGATAATAATACAAACATAGGTACACCAAAACGTGTTAAACAATTAAAACAACATATAATTATCCATGAAGAATCATTTTTTAATTTTAAACGTAATTCACAATCAAAACTTGAACTATGTAATAATATAATGGCAACCATTGAAAAAATACGTGCACAATCAGCCCAATAAACACGTTTACTTTTTTTTACTGGTGGATTATTATGAGTAGGTAAAAGAGATTCTGCTTGTTGTAAAGTTTCCGCATCAGTACTTAAACCAATTTCATCATCATATTTATCATTTATTAATCTTAAATTAATACTTTCATCTACATTGTTTTGGTCATATTCAGTATCTATAATATTAGCTTCATCTTCATTATTTATATTTATATTAGCTGAATTAATTGAATGTTCATTTAATTCCTGACTATCATAATTTATTTCCTCATCTAAAACTTGAAATTTTCCCGAATTCATGATATATTGTAATTATTATTATATTATAATGACTCTATATAATTTTTACTATGAATTTTTTTTTTTTTTTTATATTTTTTATTATTTCCTTAATTCTTTTTTAATATTTGTTATATATATATATTTATTTTTATTTGTACTTTTTAAATATATATATATTTATTTTATGTTATTTTATTCTATTTGATTTTATTTTATATTTTATTTTATTCTAAATATAAATTTATTTTTAATCTTTTTCTCTTTTTTTTTTTTTTTTTTATTTTTATTTCGATTTTAAATTATATTTTAATAAAAATATATATTTAATTAGATAGTAGATTATTTATATATATATATAATTGAAATGTTTCAATAGTAAAAGAATATAATAATATATATTATAAATTTAAATATAATTTATTATTATTATTATTGTCAATATAAAATTTTTTTTTAAGATTTAAATTTTGTCTTGTTTATTTATTATTTGTTAGGTATTATTATAAAAATTATTTTAAATCTTAATTTCTCTTTACATTGAAATTTTGTGATTTTCTTTTTATAGTTAATACTTTTTAATTATTATCTTGTTATTTTGCTATCTATTGATTAATATGTCAACAATTATTTTTTAAATATGGTATATTTATCTTTTATAAATTAAATATTAATTTATTATTATTATTTTTATTTTTATTTTTATTTACTCTTTTTTTTTTTTTTGCTATATTTTTAAGTTTAGTATTTTAACATCTTTCTTAATAATAATAATAATAATTAATATTTTATTTTTATAAACTAATTTTTCTCTTTTTTTTTTTTTTTGTTTATTATTTTATATATAGAAAAAAAATTATTTTTTTTTTTATTTTATTTTAATTTTTTAGATTAAGGAAAATATGTGTATTTAAATATAAAAAAAAAAAATTGTCATCAAAATAAACAAAAAGAAAAAAAGAATAAATCTTTTTAATATATATATAAATTAAAATATTTATTTCTTTGTTTTGGTTTGTGTAATTGATAAAAATTTAATTTATTAAATTGTAAAATAAAATAAGAATATAAATAAATAAAACACATATATATAACATAAAAAAATAAAAAAATAAAAAATTAATTTTTTTTTATTATTATTTTAAATTTTATTTGTGGCTTGTTTTCTTTAATTGCGATAAAGAAAACTTTAATTAAAGTTTTAACGTTTTAACTATATTATTTTATAAAAAAAGAAAAACAATTTAGAATATTTAGAATACCTAATAGTTGTTTAAATCAAGACTTGTTTATTTATTTATTTATTTATTTATTTATTTATTTATTTATTTATTTATTTATTTATTTATTTATTTATTTATTTATTTATTTATTTATTTATTTATTTATTTATTTATTTATTTATTTATTTATTTATTTATTTATTTATTTATTTATTTATTTATTTATTTATTTATTTATTTATTTATTTTGGAATTGGTAATAAAAGTTTTATTTATTTATAATTATATATAAAAAAAAAAAATTATGAAAAAAAATAAATATGTAAAATCTTAATATAATTTTATCTTTAATAATATAATACATAAAACATAAAATATCCATTTTAATAAATATTGTTTCTTATAAATTTTTTTTTCTTTTAAACCTTTTTTTTTTTTTTTTACATTTAAAACATACTTATTTTATTAATAAAATATCTATTTTGTTTTAGTTTTTGTTTTTTTGTTTTTTTGTTTTTTTGTTTTTTTTTTTTTGTTATTATTTTATTCTATTGTTTTTTGCTTCAATTTTTTATTTTATTCATTCATTTACTTTTTACTTTATATAATGATTTAAAAAAAAAAAATGAAATAAAACTAAGACACATTTTTATATTACTACAAAATAAAAAAAAATAATAATAAGTAATAAAAAAAAAAAAGAATTCAAATATATATGCATTAAAAATTTGAAGAAATAATAAAAAAAAAAAAAAGAATTTATATAAAAAATATATATAATAGCTTTAGGATTATATATTATTAATTATAAATTATTATTGTTTAATTATTATTATTATTATTATTTAATGTTATTATTATTATTATTATTATTATTTATTGTTGTTATTATTATTAGTATATTATTATTACTATTATATATTATTATTACTATTATTATTACTCTAAAATACAGTTCCTAAAGCATGGAACCATGATATGATAGTTGGATCAGTTTTTACAAACTTTTTAAATTCTTCAAATGATATTCTACCAGATTGTATTGCATGTTCTCCTGCCATTAAGAATGTTTTTTCAACCATTTCTTCAATAGCTTCTTGTGACATTACTTTATTGGATTATTAATATATATATATATATATATATAATGATTAATAATTAAAATTAATTTAAAAAATTTATATATATATGCTTGTTTCATTTTATTCTTCCCTATTTTTTATCCTAATTTTTTATTTTATTTCATTTTATTCTATTCCTTTTTTATTATTATATATTTATATTAATATTTTACCTTCCATGATTGGCCAAATTTCTTCTTCTTCTAAAGTTTCAGCTTCTTCGGTAATACCACCATTTATACTTGTACCATTAATACCATTAATTACACTAGAACTAGGATTACTAAAGGAAGTACGTGGTTTTAGAGGAGAATGTGGAGTATAACCAGAATGAAGAGAACCATATGTTACACCTATATCATCGTAACCACCAATTGACTTTTTATTCTTTTGTTCAATTTGAAGGATAAGTTGTTTTCTTTGTTCTTCTAATAAATTAGTTCTTCTTGGTTTTTGTGCTATTGATGATGATGATGTAACATTATCATCAGAATCTTTACCTAAATAAATAATTAATTAATATTATATTCAGAAAAGAATTATAAAATTTATTATTATTATTATTATTATATTAATTATTATTAATTATTAATTACTATTATTATTAATTATTATTAATTATTAATTACTATTATTATTAATTATTATTAATTATTAATTACTATTATTATTAATTATTATTAATTATTAATTACTATTATTATTAATTATTATTAATTATTAATTATTAATTATTAATTATTAATTTTATTATTTACCTTGACTCTTATTTAAAGTTGGATCTAAAATATTATCCTCATCTTCATTTTCAAGAGTATTAACAATATCACGAACTAATTCCATACTAAGATAGAAATAGGCTTTAAATATATTATATAATTCAGTAGGTGTAATATAACCATCACCATCAAGATCATATCCCATAAATGCATCTTATTATTATAACAAAAAATATATAAATTTAAAAAAAATTATAATAATAATAATTAATATATATTATAAAAATTAATTAATAAATAAATAAATAAATATTATTATTATTTTTTAAAAATTTTTTAAAGATTTTTTTAAAAAAAAAAAAAATTAGCTACTTACATTTAACTTTTTCATCTAAAGTACCCTTTAATAATACACTTAAACCACATACTAATTCACCAAAATTAATAACACCATCATTATCTTGATCAAAAAATGAAAATATTCTTTCAGTGACAAGATTTTTTTCTAAACTTAAAGGTCCAAGACATTGTTCAAATACTTCTTTTGTAATACC